>NIPM01000022.1:945123-1062560 GCA_002738285.1 Holacanthella duospinosa | reverse complement strand
TTTTTTTTTTTTTTTTTTTTTTAGTATGTAAAAAATATATACATGATAATTTAACCTTTGAGCGGGAGATAAGGTCATTTAAAATTGTTGACATGTTTAATAGAGATTAAATCAATAATTTTCATTAATAACTTATTACCTAGAAACCATTATCAGTCAAGTTTATTTTCTTCTACGTATTAATGGTTAAGGAAATACAGAAACATCCACTCAAAAACAGAAGAGAAAATAATTAAATAAATTTGAGTTATGGATAAAACTTAAAATCAATAATACTTCATCATTATTTGCCAAAACTAACAATTTTCAGGAATCATTACGAAAGTAAATTGGAAGAAAAATTTACGTCAGTGTAGGTTTTTGTTACTCATATTGTTATAATAGTACAGGGAATTAGAAAAATTAAAGAAAAAAAAAAAAAAATTTTTTTACATTTACATTGTGTACATTTACAATTTGAATTGAGTAATTCCATGTTGCCACATTTACAACATTTATTTTAAATCTATTTTATATAAATATTATTAATATAAAATATTAATTATTTTTGATACAAAAATATATAAGAAAAGAAATTTTTCCATTAGGACAATAATAAAAAATTCATAAAGAATCTGTCTCGAAACAAACTCCTCAGTAAAAAAAAACTAAATATTTCTTTTTCAAATAAAAACCTTTCTTTTCTCCTAAAAATCATGTATATATACAGTGTGTTCGAATAAGAAGGCGAAAATCCGGCACTCGTGTTTTTAAAACTCCCACAAATTAGAGTCTTGTGACACTTTTTAACTTAAGAAAAGTTAACAAAACTTTTGTAGAACCGATTTTCAGCAACTTGAGCAGTTCATAATGTGTATAAAATTTAGACATATAGTCAATTTTTTAGTTGTTTCAAAATCATTTTTCAAAAATTTAGCCTTCTTATTTGAACGCACTGTAAATATACATGTATATAATATATTACTTGGAAAAAAATCGTTATTTTTTTTTTACAATGAATACGTATACAACCAGATTAATTTACATTCATAGAATTATTATTCATGCTTTTCCATTTTCAATTTGATAGATAGATGAGTAAAATTGAAAGTTGGATTATAAGACCTTCTAGTGTCTCCCTGATGTGATCAAAATCGTGGGCGGAAGAGGTTCAACCAGCAATTTTATGATCTTAACAAAAAATAAAAAAAAAAAAAACTTGTAGAATGAAAAGTGAATTTTCGGCGGTATGTTCCAATATATTTTAGGGTAAATTCAAAAAAAAAATTTGAGTCCATGTCGTCACTAAATGAGGGGGAAAGAGTGTACTTTTTTTCTTTTTTTTTTCGTCTTCAAACTTTCTCCTCTGGCCTCTCATAGTCTCTTTCCGTAGAGGATAAAAGACGTTCACTTGTTCAGTCGGTCTCTCAGAGAGGAGAAAGCATTGGGGAGAAAGCATTGAGAGGGAGGGAAAGTTTGAATATAAAAAAAAAAAAAAAAAAAATTTTTCAAACACACCAAGCCAGTTTGTTCTCCTATCCCGTTCAGGGTGAGAAACGAAAGCATTCACCTTTTGTCTTTGAAACAGAAATTTTATCAGAAGAAAAGAAAGCATTCTCATTTGTGTAAAAAAAAAAACAACAACAACCAAGACTCAACTTTCTCCTCAATTTCTATAATTGCTATTGTTCTTTAGTTTTTTTTTGTTTGTTGTTTTTTTATTTTATTTTTCAAAATATTGAGTCTTACAACCAACATTTCTAAACTACATCAAAGTTGAGACGAATTTTCAACAATTGACCAACAATTTCCTGGAGGATTTCAAAGAAAAAAAAATTAAAATTTCAGGTAAGATTAATTATAAATTTTGACATTTGATTTTAGGTTTTCTCACTAAATGGTTCATGAGTTTAATAATAGTGAAAATTTTATATAAAAAATGACAAATTCAAGTGAAAGTATATTTTTTAGAATTTCTTTATATTGATATATTTATCATAATATAAATTCTAATGAAATCGATGAGACTCATTAGTATTAATTTTTCATATAAAAATTGGGCGTGGTTTTTAGCGACAAATTTTTTCTACCTTAAAGTATAAAGTTTTTAAACCTAATGATACATCTCTACTCTCCTAGAGCTTGCATGTCGGTAGATTCTTATTATAGAGTAAACGAATAGAAATTATTCATTCTACTTCAAATAGAAGCCTTGCTATTTTTTTTATTTTTTTAACAAAATTTTTTATATTGGTTCAAGTTATTTTGTTAGAATTATTGGGATAAATTGTATATCTACTTCAAACGGTAAAAGAGTTGATATATAATTAAAAATTTTCATTTTTTATAATTGTCAGTGATAAATATAACGTTTGAATTAACTCTATTGGTTCTTTTAGATTTAAATTTTCTACTAAAATATTACTTATCCAACAAGCTAATATCATACATACTATTGATCATTTTTTTTTATAACCGCGAACAGTCTAGTCGTAAGAGGTTTATGTGATTGTCTATCTGTCCGTCTGTCTCTTAAATTTAATATTTCATTAGCCAAATGTGTCGATAACTCTTCATAACCATTTTATATTGATGCTTTGAGCATAGTATTGTTGTCTTGAGCATAGTATTGTTGCATTTTTCTATAATTACAACCCATTGAAGCTATAAATACATAGTTCAATTTTTTTTTTGAAGATGTAATTCTACACATATTTTTGTATAATTGCCAATCAAAACCTTTGGTGCTACTCTAAAAGCTTTCCTCTAATCCTAACAAAATTTTGTGGTTGATTCTATGTTTTTTCAACTCTCAACTTGAGTTTTTGATGTTATTTTAAGGATATTTTTTGATGTTCTTTCCAATTAAATTTTTCTTGACACTATCATCAGACAATCAGGTATTTATATATTGTCTCCACTTGATTTTTTTTTATATTAAGTCGTGCTATTCATATATATCTATTGTTGTAATATCTTATCTTCGATATCTCATCTATTCCTTCTGTTCGCGGTTACTACGCATTACCTAACAACCCATTTCATAATAAAATTTCTCATTCATTAATTTTTATCAAAGTGGTAATTATTTTTCATTGTTAAAAAATATTTTTCTAATATTTGGAAAAAGTTACCTTTCTTTTCTAACTTTTTCTTTTCAAACCAACAACTTTCAAACTTTTCACTTTTTTTCTACCAATTTGTTAAAAATAAAAAAAAATCATCACTGTAGGTTTCTAGGATCTAAAATAACGTAGTTTCTATTACAATTTTTTATTTTAAATTATAGAATTTCTGAAAGAGATTTTCCATTTTCTGAGGTAAAAGTCAGTGGGATGGAAGTGAGTGTAAATGAAATTCTCACCCTCAAACCTATCTACTCTAGATGTTAATCCTATTGACTTTGGTTCAATATAAATTCACTCATTTATGAAAATAAGTCGTTTAGAAAAAGTATGAAAATACGAAACAAATATTTACTAAATACAGACAAGATTATTTTCAATCCAATCAAATCCAGAGGTTTGAAAATCCTAAGATTAATCTCTTTCTTTGGCGCCAAGCGGAAGAAATTTTGACTTTATTGAAATCCTTTAGATTTTGGTCTCAAAACTTTTTCAACCACTTTGTCGTAAGTGAACCAATACTAATAATAATAAAGTAATAACATGACACTGACTGCTGGCTTTAGTGATCGGTAAAAAATTCAATACCCAGAAATTCACTCAAGGTCCAAAAAAAAAAAATTAAAAAAAAAGTTTTCAACAAGAGAAAAAAGTCGGCGTAGTGGTTGAAATAAATCTTGTTCGTTATTTCAGATCTTTCTCCACTTTCTCCTTAAGACGGAAGTGAATAGGCGTCTTCAATCTATCTCACACAAAGTGAAAGTTCTATAGAAGTTTTTTTTTAGAAAAAAAAAAAAAAAGATTCGTTTGGATAGGCAGATAAGGAGAATTCTAGAGTAGTCCGTTGTATAACTAAAACCCATCACCGTCGAATTCTAAAGTTGAATTCTCCTGCTACTTGAGTTTTTTTTTTCTTTTTTTTTTTGGCATTTGGATAAAGTCAAAGTCAAGTGCAGATAAGTGTAAAATTTTGATTTAGTTTATTGCAAAGTCGAAATTTTAGGTATTATTTTGAATCTGATTAGAAGAAAATCTACCCCATAAAAAAAACTTTTTTTTTTCAACCCTTCAACCCTTTGATTTGACCGTTAGATATTAAATTTAGACCATAAGTGATATAGTTTTCATTCCGGATGATGAAAATTGAAAACAGTCTCTTGACATTCTGGAAACTAGAGAAGGTTAGAGTGAATAAAAAAAAATAGAATTGAAAATTGTATAAAAGGAAGTAATTCTCTAGAGGGTGGTTTAGGCATCTTTTCTCTTAGACTTTCTCTATTTTCACTAACATCAACATAAATAGTTCAATTGAATCCAAAGAGAACAATTTAAGTGTCAAGACGAAGTTTGTCTAGAAAATGGTAATACTTTCACTTCAAATTGAATGAAAGTTAGTTTAAATGAGACGCGGTGAGCACCTGTTGCCATGCGACACAATCATAAATCCAACTAATCAGACAGTCTAGGAGAAGTTGGTAAAATATTTGGATCAGAATATTTATATAAAGCCATGTCGGCTTTTATGTCGACTTTTATGTCAGTTAGAGAAAATGAGAAAAAATTTGAACCAAAATTTTTACCGCCTAGGGCGATGATTTCCTTAGCACACAATATAGGCAAAACTAAATATTTTAAAGACTATTTCAGTTTTCTGTGACTTTGTAAAGGTTTATTGTGTTTGTGTTAATTTTAAACTTTAATTTACGTTTCTATTCTCTGTTGTTTTATTTTAGATTGTTTTATTTATTTTTATTTTAGTCTAAATTTCATTTTTTTTTTGGTTGGCTCATATTGTCTCTGCACATATTGGTGTATTAGAACCGATAATTTGATTGGTTTGAAGATAATTGTTACCATTACCCAATTTTGGCGGAGGAGTCCAGAAAAGGTTGTTTTTCTATAATGGGTTTTTTGTTAACAATAAACTTGATATTTTGAATTGGATTGTAAATTTTTTCACCATTGAATTATTAGTTGGTCTAGAATTATAAGCATTTCAATTTATAAAATCGGTATAAATAAAAGTGTTAAAAAATAAACATTGACCAATAAAAATGCCGCCCGGGTCGGCGGTTTTCACTAACCACCATCGGCTGGTGTTTCCCACGCCCAAGCTCACATATTTACTGACTTTTCCTATACTACCACTAGAACAAAAATCAGCTCAATAAATCCTACTTTCTCCAAAGAGGCTTAATGAATAGAATTTAAGCCGGAACATGGAGTTTCACTAATCTGTCCAAATTAAGCCAGCTTTCTAGTCATTTTGAAACAAAAAAAAAATTTTTTTTTTTCACTCATCCAGGGATAATGTTTTCATTAAAGAATTGGATGCCCCTCTTCTCTTTGTCCGCCTTTTTAATTCTATTGTCAGCCTGGCCTGATGTCACTGCCTCGCCCACAACCCTTGGAGACGAAGATGATGGAGAAAATGAAAATTATATCAAAAGAGGGTGGAAAGATGTGTCAGGATCATGGGGTAAACGGGGATGGAACGATTTGCAGGTTTGTTATTATTATTAATAATCATTCTTATAAATTATATTTAAAAAAAAATTCCTATACCTAACCTACGTCAGAGAGATTTGAAGTATTCAGGAAACAATATGGCCACGGGGGTTGACGAAAATTGAAAAACTTTCTTCAACAAATTCCTTTTGTTCTTCAGAAAATTCTACTGTTGAAACATTTGAGTGAGATTAACTATAAGCTTTTGAAAATTTTGATCCTATTGCTTAAAAAGAGTGGGGAAAAAAAAGTTGAATTAGATAAATTTATAAGGAATTGTAGAAGGCTTTTCTCAGTTAAAAAAAAAATAGAAGTGACTTTCACTTCCGGTGAAAGTTGGTCATATGGATAAAGTTTGAAAAGGTACTTCCGGAAACTAAACTTTACAATTTATTTTTTTTTTTACATTTAAAATTACTCCTAAAAGTGCTGAAACTGCGTTTAAAAAAAAGAATAGAAAAAGGGAGGAAATGAAGAGTATTGAAATAATAGAATTGAAAAAGTAGAAGGTGGGGGTAAAAGTGTAGGATGATGATTTTTGGTGAAAGCGTTTCATCTATGTCTGTCCATTATTTAATTGTGTTGGACAGGAAGTGTGGCAGTGACAGAGTATTCTATATCAATCACATCACCTTCTACTTTAGTTTGAGTCGAACAGAAAACAGGATTTGTTACTTTTTCTTTAAGTGAAAGTAGTAAAAGTAGACAGTCGGGAGTTATTACATTAAAAAATTTCCTACTCTCTTCTTATGTAATCATGAGTTTGTAGTTAGATTTTCAAAATTTTAAATCAAGGACTTTAGATGAAGAAATTAGACTTCGTAATTCAAATTAGTGTGGTACTTTTTTACAGGGAGCCTGGGGAAAACGAGCCTGGGAAAGATTAAATGGAGCCTGGGGAAAACGACTGAGTCCTGATCCTAAATCCAACACTGATGAAAATGAAAATTTGGTTGACTTTACAAATGAAATTAGTAAGAGACCTGAATGGTCAAAATTCAAAGGTGAGTATTTTTAGTTTTTGGGTTTTTTTTTTTTTTTCTTAATTTTTTTTTTGCAAAAATTTATTTAAATTCTCAACAGCAACAACACATGGGAATGTTTTTAATTTTTATTTTCGTGCTACGTTTACACGTATACTTTTTGATTAGTAATGACATGGAATTGGAGGAGTTAAGATAAAAATGATGAAAGAGTGACTCAAAAAAGATGAACTACATTGTAGAAAATAAAATTTTATTTTTATTTTATTTGTCTGTATACGTTGTTAGAGTGACTAAAGGTGTCTGTCAGAAAGTTTGAGTCACTTTCTCCTGTAAAATTAATCCCAATCAGAAAATGTTTTTTTTTTCGTGTCTGAATCATCTATTCAATTTTTTATTTGCTGTAGCTGATTAGAAAGTTCTTTTTGTTTTGTTTTGCTTTCTCCAAAATGAAAAAGAAAGCTAAATACACAAAAAACGGAAATAAAAGAGAAAAAGGATTTTATTTCCCTTTTCTCCTATAGTATCCTAATTTATATGATTTGAAATTCTGTTTATTTAAGAAAAGGATATAAAATTAGACAGACGGAATTGGTTAGCATGAAAAGAGCTTGATATGACAAGAGTTGATATGAATTCTAACAATGTATAGTTACTAGAATTGAATTGAGGACGTTTAGGGTTAACCAATTGGATTCAATTTCGTTAAATTTAACCCTTTAGGAAGGTAAAACAATATCAATTGTCTAAAATGAAAAAACCTTGGGAATATAATTTGGCAAAAATATATTAAAGGTCAGATATATTACTCCTACGTATATTCAAACAAACTTTCTACTCAATTTACCACCAGAAAGTAGATATATAATTTATTCAAAAAAAAAATGTCGAATTGAAAATGAAAGAGTTGGAGGGAATTTTGATACAACCAATCATAAAGTAGTGGTTAGAAATTCTCATCTTATCATCTCATCTCATCATTATTTCAGTTGGTTAATTCTGATATCATCAGTTTGGTTTTTTTTATAAATAAATAAAAATGTGGGTTTTTTGGGAAAATATAATGTACTAAATATTAAAAAATAATTTTTGTTTTCCTATAGGGTTTTGTATAATTTAGGATAAAATTATATTACTTTCGTATATTTTGGATTGAGTAATTGGGAATTAGACTCATTTCTTGTTTACTGGAACATAGGGGTTGAAGTAGGGTGAATTTACAAATATTTTTTTTATCATAATTGTATAGATAAAAATCTACAGTAAATTGTACTTTTGCCAGTAAAGTGTACTTAAAGAAAAGAGGGCACTTAGAGTCAACAACTTGAATTTTCTTCCTCTAAACTTATATAACACTTATATTTTTGTATGTAAACACTTTAAAAAATTGTTGACGGATTTTATAAAAATTATTACTACTTGTCCTTCGAATGACTATTAAATTAAACAAAATTCAAAATTACAAAAATTCAAAATTACAAAATTACAAAATTACAAAATTACAAAATTACAAAATTACAAAATTACGTTTTTGTTAATTCTATTGCTATATTTTCATTTTGACATATTTCTATTGACTTTTTAATACTTTTTTAATTAAACAGGTACCCAATTTTTAAAACTATTGATTTATACGTTAGATTATACGTTAGTCTCATTTTTTTTTCTATATGGCTTCTTACTGTAATTATAAGTTTTTGAGTAGAACAGAAAGTTATAGCCAGCGGAATTGCTTAGTTTATACTTAAATATTGAGGTAGCTGCGACAAATTAAAAAAAGTTCAATTTATTCAAAAAATTTTTTTTTTTTTTTTTAAATTTTCCGCCCTTTATTCCATCCACTTGTAGAGACAGTCGGTAGTTAAAGAAAAATTTGGTCTACCTTGTATATGATTTTTCTTTTCTTTATTACTTATGTATACTTTCTCCTTTTTCCAAATGCTAATCCCTGTGGTTCCTTATCAATCCTTCCGTAATGTCTCACTAGAAACAATCTTTAAGAACTCTACCTCTAAGTAAATAAATTAGTTGGCCAAAGTTTTTTTTTTTTTTTTTTGGAGGCAACAGGCTGGGCGCGTGGGTTTAAACTTTTCTTCAATACCACACAACAACCTGTTTCTACAGAGAAAAAGGCTTAAGTGAAAGTAAGGAAAGTAGGATTCAGAAGTTTTTTTTTTCCAACTGCTTGACAGACTTAAAATTTTATTTTACTTTTTTATCCCTAAGTTACAGTCTGGTAATAGTCATTACGGTTTGAATAATTGAGCACAACGGAGCCATCACTTCCTGTTTTTGTAACTCCCATGTGTGGTCATTTCCCATTGTCTTATTCTTTCTTTTCTTTTTTTTTTCTTTTTTTTTTGTAGGTTCCTGGGGAAAGCGGGCATCCGGAGGGTCGGCGGGTTGGAGTAATTTAAAAGGTCTCTGGGGCAAGAGGGCTTGGGACAAATTTGGGAATTCATGGGGGAAGAAGCGCTCAGAAAATGGTATAAACACTTTAAAGCTTTTCTAGAAATCCCAATGGGTGGAGAAATTAAAATTCTCTTTTTAGTGAGAGAAAAACAAAAGAGAATTTACTTTTGGAAAATCCCTTTACGAGAAAGAGAAAGTCTCGGAGTTTAGTTTTCTCTCTACTTTTCATCTCATTCGAATTTAAAGGTTCCCATAATGTCAGTCATATGGGAATGATTACTTAACTCTAATCACTCAACCACTTTCTCTACAGGGGTAGGTTGAGACATTAGTCATTAGAGTGAAAGGATGGAGAAATGACTTTAGAGGGAAAATTAAAATATTATGCTTAGCAACTAACTCAAAAGAGACCTTTTTCTCTCTCTACTTTCTCATCTTTACAATTTATCTTTTCAAATATAAGAGCACAATTTACAAACAACTACTTTCAATTTTCAATTAACATCCCGCGCTCCACTCTATTCAAATAAAATTTTTTTTTTATGTATCATTTTAGCAAGATTAAATGTTTAGAAAAATGACTATTTTTATTTTGTTTTCAAATTTTCAACTGTATTTTAAGTTCATTCCTATGTCGTAGGAATAAAAAAAAATTTAACTAATTCATTCCTTTATTTAATCTATAAATAAAAAATTCATTTGTTACGCCCATTTTATGCTTTACTTTTTCCGTCTACTTTCTACAGAAAGTGCAGTATTATTATCTGAGAATTTATAACACAATTTCAACAATTTTGTTATGGGAAGTTAGAATTTTTGAAACAAACTAATAATACTGCACTTTTTCTAGACAACGAACGGAGAAAGAAAAGTTTAAAACGAAAACGGGCGTTAACAAAAAAAAAATAATTTTTTTTTAAAACATTCTGTTAGGTTAATAATTTGAAATCTTTGATCTTAAATCATGTGACTCTAAAAGTTTGAGTAGGACTGTATATATTTTTATTTAATTCTTAATTGTAAACTTTCATTAATAAAGCTTTTTAAAAATTGAAAAAAAAATATGAAAAGTTATTGTAAAAATGCAAAAATGAGGTTGTAAGCCTAAGGAAAACATGTTTTTAGGTGTGAGCTAATGAATTAAATTCCTTAAGCCTTAAAACTGTGGTCTGATGACTTTTATTGAGGCGCGTAATTAAAAATTTATACTTTCACCTACTTCTAGTACTCAAAACTTTCTTCTTAATTTAGAGATACATGAAAGTTTCTATTCTAAGCTATATTAACGTTATGTAAGAAGACAATTTACAGAAATTAAGTTTTTTGAACACTTGACTTGACATTACTAATTATAAATTAGTAACCTTAAAAACATAGTCTAGTACTTTAGCTTATGATTACCAGTTCTTTTTGATTTGATTAATTTTCTTAACTTGTACATTTCCGACAACGAGATCATATAAATATTATATAAATGAATATTTTTTAACTTGTAAATGGAAATGAGACTATTTTATTAATTAAAATCCTCAAAGTCGTAACATTAATCATTTTTTTTTTAAGAAAAGAGAGGCATTAGGCTCAGGAAACAGGTGGTGGAACTTTTCACTACTTTCACTTCCGCTCTGTGTTTTTTTTTTCTTCTTTCTCTTAAATTTTTTCCCTGACTACTATATTTCTCCTAGTTTTTTTTTCTTTAAATTTACTAATAATTTTTTACAAAAAAAAAAAAATTTTTTTTTTTTTTTTGAAACAGCCGAAGAACAAGCAGCCGCTCTCAATGAATTCAACTAATAGATGAAGAAAAAGAAGAAAATCCTTTCAAATTTGTTAACTTTATTTTGACTGAGTGTAAAAAGTTACGATGAATGACCTTCCGAAAGAAAAATATACAGAAGAACTCTCTCCAAGAAAAAAAATACGAAGAAAGTGCTTTTATTTGGCTCTCATCCAATATGCTGTAGATGAAAAAAAAAAAATTTCTCCGTAGTTATTTTTTTTCTTCTTTTTTTGGTGAATGAATAAAAAAAATAGCACTTGAACAAGAGTCTTAAGTAGTGTAGGAGAAAGTCGTTTAATTTCTTAATTAACCAAACTAGTAATTACTAAAGATACTTACTGCTAACTTAATGACTTACTACCGTTTACTATTAGAGTAAGAAAAAATTTTGAGTAATTTGAAATGTTATGAGTAGATGCTAATGTAATAAAAAAAAAACAAAAAAAAAAAAAAAAAAACGTTATTATTAAATAATAATAGTAAGAATAAGTCTTTCCTCAAAGTGAAAAAGTTTGATTTTATTGTTGAGTTAACAATGACCTCTAAATTTGGTTTAATAAAAAATATATAATGTGGTTTCAATGTTGAGAAAAAAATTAAAAAAAAAATGAAACTTGATTACAATTTTAGTTCAAACTCTTCAACTTCAACAATAGCTAATATTAGAGTACAACGGTAGCTTATAACCCTATTAATCATGATTATTATTATTATTATTATTAGAATTATCACAATTAACATCATTATTATTATTTTAGCTTAAATTTGAAGAATAGGTATGGTTATTTTTCTGCTTAGAAAATAAATCAAGAATCATTGTTGTAAATTGTGGGGTTAAAAAAAAATTTTTTTTTTTTTGATGCTGATTTACAGAGTGTTTATTATAAATATGAAAATTACGACGGAACACAATATGGTTTGAACAATTATTAAAAAATTTCTTGAGGTTGTTGATATTTAATTTATTTCTAAATGATTCACTTTTCATTAAATAAAGTCAACATAGTAAATTGGATCTACCTCATGACCTCATCTGACCTCAAAATGTTGTTGAACAAACAAACAAAAAAAAAAAATTTTTTTTTTAGATTAGAATCTTATGTTAATAACTCAGGAAATTGTAAAATCTTAATGAATAAATTGAGGTATTTTAATTATAATAAAGATGGAGATTTGGAAGAAATAAATGCTTAAAAAAACAAAACTTTTTTTTTTGAACATTTTGCGCATGCTCTGTTAGACTAAAGTATCAAGTAAAAATATTGAACTGTGCTCATCTCCACTTGAATGGAGTGAACTAATGCCCGTATCTGAATTCGAGTCATTGTCCTCTCCAATGGTTTTTAAATTTAAATTTAAGCGGGAAGAATGAGTTGAATTGGAAGAATTTAATTTTTCATCATTTCCGTCTGAGCCTTGACATGAAGAAGGATGTTGTTGATTGGATGACGTAGTTTGAACCAATGACATAAGACCATGTCTTATTTCTTCCTCATTTCTCATTGGTTGAGATAAAAATTCATTTGAGACCATAAGATCTTGAGTTTTGGATTGACTAATTCTTAAACCAGGCGTTACTGCTCGGAGCCTTTGTTGTAAAACTTCACTCTCCAGATCAACTAATTGAATTTCATAAGTTAATTGAGTTAAATAATCATGTTTAGAATCAAGAATATTTTCTAAATCTGTTAAACTTTGTTCATTTCTTTCAATCTCTGTTGTTTGCCCATTTGTGATTTCTCTGAGGGTATTTAATTCAATTAATAGTTGGTAAAGTTCAGTTTCTTGTGTGGGAATGGACATTGGAGAGTTTACTAAACTTTCACTACTAATTTCAATAATTGTTTTCAATTTAAGACCAACTTTGACCAATCGTTCTTCTTCTTTTGTTAATTTTTTATTCAATTCACAAATTTTCTCCAGAAGGTCCTTTTGCTCTCTGAGGTATTCAGGACGTTCGTTAGGTTTCTTGTCTTCAGATTCAATTTTTTTAGGTGGGAGGGTTTGAATTTGAACCTCATCAGACTCATTAGATTTCTCTTTTTTGAATAATCCGGATATATTTTTTCGTGAAATTGTTTCTCGTTTTTGTGAACAAGTAGGTAATATTCTTTTTCCAGAAGTTGAGGAAATTTTTCCATCTCGTAAATATGACTCAACGACATAATTTTCACCTTCTTGTAAACTTCGTAAAAGATGCATTTTCTCTTCATATTTTTCAATTTGTTCTTCTTTGTACCGTAATTTTTTGAGTTGAATTTGTATTGTTTCCCCTTGTGTTAGGACTAATTTGAGTAATCGTTCAACAGAATCAGCCGTCACGGTCTCTTCGGTTCCACTCATTTGCTAAAACAAAAGAAATGAATGAGATTTTGAAAATAAAAGGAGGAACTTTTGAGTATATTAAAACTAAAAACAACGGATTCAAATTTAGACTGGTGACACTTGAATGAAAAATTCAATTCACGACGTCTCAAAAATTATTACCCTATTTTTCATCTTTTTTTTTTTTTAATAGGGAACATCAAAACTCTAATTAGAAGAGACAGAAGGAAAGTTTAAAAAGAAAAATTGAGAATAAAAAACCATGAAAATGGATAAAGATGAGAAAGTTTTTAATTAACAAAAATTGTAATAAGAATTTAGAAAGAAAAAAAATGAAGTTTTTTAGTAGAAAAAAAAAGTTTTCGAAAACCAAAAAAATTATGTTGAATTTTGGATTAAAAAGATTATTATAAGTTGCGGAAATTCCTTTTTACCAAATGAATAAGAAATTATAAAAGTAAAATTCGCAACAGTTAGCATATCTTTAGAATATGAATTCAGAGGTCAAACTCATTTTTACAAAAAGAGCAAAAGAAAAATAAATTTTACCACTTTTTGCAATCTTGCTACTTAACCATTTTGTAATTTTTCCATTTGTAATTTGTAATTTTTTAATTTTGTAATTTTGTATTTTGTATTTTGTAATTTTGTATTTTGTATTTTGTAATTTTGTATTTTGTAATTTGTTAATTTTTCAATTTAGATTTACATGGTTTGATAATCGATGAGATGACCTCCGTCTTGAAGATCTATTTGATGATTTCTTGTCAATGTACCCATCTGTAATTGAGCCAGTTGACTCTGTTGACCCATTAGGATTATAATGTTTGATGACCAAGGTCATGTCATCTTGTTGGTCACCCCATGCTTTCCAAACTTTTAAAATTCGAGTATTTGGCTCAAGTCTCCGCTCCATCTACAAAAAGTTGACATGAAAACTTTCAATTAACATTTCAGAACAATTCCTTCTAACTTTCTTTTGAATTAGATTAACAATGTAGTGAGTCTTTTGTTCCAATTTTTTTTTCCGCTCGACAGTTTATTTTTGTTGCTTCCGACTTACTAAGCAAAGAATATAGTAAGAATGACAATAGGATTGAAAAGATAATAATGGAATAATGGAAGAACTGGACAGTCGCCAAAAAGATTCTCCATATCCGCCTGCCAGATACGTACGACAGGCACTTGAACTTTGCAAAAAAAAATAAAAATAAAAAAAAAAAACGAAAAAAAACGAAAAAGTAAAAAGAGAAAAAAAAATTGAAAAACTCTGAAAAAGTTACGAAATAAATCCTTAAGAGTCATAAATCAAAGAAGCGTATCGTAAAACGGGACAATTTGTTAGCGNCTGAAAAAGTTACGAAATAAATCCTTAAGAGTCATAAATCAAAGAAGCGTATCGTAAAACGGGACAATTTGTTAGCGTTTTTTTTTCATACAATCTTTTCTATCCGGAATGGAACTGGGCTCTAAAGACCAGAAAATTTAGCACATTAGAAGATTAATAAATGTGAGAACAAGATTTTAAATTCAAATTTAATTGTTGACACTTCTTCTCCACCCACAGAAGACCAAGTGTGAAAAGTGGGCAAACAAGGAAGATGAGTCTTAAAATTTGTCATTAAGTAAAAAATACGATATCAAAAAATACCCTAAAGGTCATAATAATGTCTCAAAATGAGATATCAGTGGGTTGAGAATGATTCCATTGACCTAAACAAAGGTTTTTGTTTAATTTCAGAATCAATTCCAACAAACACAGAGAACAAAAGAAAGTCATAAATCTTTGACAGGATCTTCCACTCCCATTACATTAGTAATGGACAAGTGTGAGAAACCTAAGAAAAAAAAAAAACCCGCTTTCATGTCCTAAAAGTTGCGAAGGTGTGTGACATTTTGATTCCACGTTGTGTGAAATTAAAAAAATTTACCAATAAAGTGAATATGCCTTGGGGTTATAAATTATAATTACAACAATAGAATAATAATATGAATGAAATGACTAATAAAACTCATTGAACAAGTTCCACTTGTAATGTTTATTCACTCAAGACTTAACTTCCGACATAAATCTAGGTCATCTTAATTCTTTAGTCACCAAGATGTTTCAAATAATTATGAGAATGAGTTCAATACTTTGTTTACTTACTTTACCACTTATTTACTACTTACATCCTTTCCATACAAAAAATTTTTATTTTTGTCTAGAGATGGAACCAAAATCTCTCATCACTTTCACCAACTTTCTCTTTTTCTTACCATTCTCAACTCCAACTAGAGAGTATTTTCAGAATTTTTTTGACAAAGTACAAAAAAAAATACAAAAATTCTCACTTTCACTCACTTTCTCCGCCAGAGGGACAGATGTGTTGAAAATTTGTCTCACCAATTTTCATTGAGTTTTTAATAAATTTATCAATGGAAATGAAAATGAGGCGTGAATAGACTGTAATGGAATACTAACGTCCTTAATAATATATTTTTACATAAATTACGCTATAATAGACATGGTGATTAGGTCACCATGGGGTTCTCTCGTGTAATTTTTTTTTTCTTTATTCAACTAAAACTGGCTAATGTAATGTAAAAAGTTGAACAGAACCGGTACAACCGGACGGTCATAAAACTGGAAAGCAATGCACGCATGTTATTCACACAGTCTCACTAATTCTAAAAAGTTGACACAAAAAAAAAAAAAAAAAAGATCATGCGCAAAACTCTATGTTACTCACCTTTCTCCATTTTTCAACAATGACAAAGGATGGAGGAGATTCTCCTGATGATGGAATGAGACTCCGTATTATGTCTTGACAGGTTGTACTTTTTCGAATTCCGCTTACAACATGACGGTCTAGACCAATCCAAAAAGGGATCTTATGAGCATGCTCCCGCTCACTGTCGTGATGGACATGATGAAGCGCTTGATGATGTTGAGTTCCAGCACCAGTAGTACCACTCAGCATCATCTTCACTTCCGGTAACTGTTTGAATAGAAACAAAAATTATAAATTATATGAACCAAGTCTTTAAAATAAAGTCGTCATGGACCGACTCCTTAACAATTTACCGCCATGATAACTCTTCGCGCAAGTTTTTAGTTTCTTCTTAGTAACTAAACCTAATGTACTGAAACGTTTATTCCCCTCACCATCATCATATTAAATAGAGTAACTGTGTGAAATTTTGGATAAAAGACTACGAAAAATAGGTAATCTTCTTCTTTTTTTTTTTAAATTTCCACAGAAGAATACTAAAAGATTATACAGGTTTTTATATACATCTTGATGAAACGGCGGTACTCATCTTTCATCCCTTAAAATCCCTGAAATAGCCTATAATTTTTTTTTCTTTTTGATTTTCCGCCCTGGGTGTCGACACATTCATACTAAAAATCACAGACATATCCAAGGGAATTCGACCCTTAACCTTAAGATTCCCTCCTTTTCAAATTTATTATAAATTTTTGTTCCCTGAAGTAGCATTTTTTTATTACATGACTTTTTTCTATTACCACGATTCTCTCCTTCCTGTATACCTCTTTCAAATTTTTATTTTAAAAAAATTTTGTTTTTTATTTATATTCTTTATATGAAATTTTAATGTATCCATATGACTTTCAGTGACTCAGAATCATGTCAATAACTCAATCAATGATTTCTAATTTTTGACTAACTTAAAATTTCTCAGAGTCACATGACTCAAATTTCATTAAATTTGAGTCCGAATCAATCCATACTCTGTATCTTAACTAATTTTACATTTATGTACAGTGAAGTTCGGCTATAGTGACATAGGTATAATAGAACTCCTCTAATAGCAAACCACACTGTCCGGACCTTGCCAAGCAAATGGGAGATTATGTGTTAAGTAGTCCGGCTATAATGAAATCGGCTACACTGAACTTCCGGCCTTATTGAACCAAACCTACCTGTCCCGAGAGTCATTTTGTCCGGTTATAGTGAACACGCATGAAATATGTCTGAATTCCGCAATAAATTCTTCCTTATTCTTCTATGTCCATCTATGCACACGACTATGATGGAACCTCAAAGTGAGTTTTAGTTAACACACTGCAGTTTAAAAGTCAAATCCAGCCACGAAATATTTTCGTTGTTGCTTAGAACTCGATTTGGTGGGGAGAAGTTCATGGAACGTGTCAATTTGTTGTTATTGTACCCAAAAGTGACTAGATCCGAAAAGTAGAACCCAATTATCGTAGCAATATTTCGACTCTCAAGTTGCTTTAAAAGTAATTAAAAGTTTGTGCACGTTAATGTTCTTATGGCAAATAAGAATGCTTGGATAAATTCTTTTAATTTTTTTTTTCAAATTTCCGTATTCAGTAGAAAATAACCTTACAGAAATCAAACCGAAAAGCTCTTTTGTTGGTGGACAGTTGTGATCCACCATTTCTAATTTAACACATATTAGTCGCCTCTTCCTGCCTATGGACCCAGGGAAACAAGCTTCAAACCCAAGAACTAGTTCAATTGGAGCGACCAAAATACTTTACCAAAATCAGTCAAAATTTTACCCAAATTAGTGTTGCGGGAGTTTAGAAGAAAATGATGGAAGCGTCGACTCTACTTGAAATGGAAATTTATCATTAGAACATAACCGTATTCAGTCTTAAGAAAATTTTCATCACCCAGTACTTCTCTACATCGACGTAGCTGAATTTATAGTAAAATATTTGAATATAATGAACAATTATTGAAATGTAGGATGGTCCGTTCACTATATGGATATAATGAACTCCGGCTATACTGAAAAATCCTGCCGGTTCCTACGGAGTCACTATAACCGAACTTTACTGTATATGAAAAATCCAAGTAGATTGTATATTGTTATTTCCATATATAAACTAAGAACAGGCCATGTTTTAGAGATAAAACAGAGAACAATACATAGATTCTAATTGAATTAAATTAACAATCAGAGAAGAGATTTTTTTTTTTCGTTTCATATTTATGAACCTTTTGGTTTCCTTTTTAACAGTCTTAACTGCACCTTATACAGTCAGGTATGATCCAACAGGTGTTTTAATTTTCTCTTTTTTTCTCACTTCTCACACTGTTTCAAATGATGAGACTTTGATTTTCTATCCAGGGCAATTGAATAATAGCTTCTTCTTTTTTTTTTTTTTTTTGCAAAACTTTCTAATATTTGCTAAATTCGCAAACTTCCTTTCCACCACCATCCACCCATCACATGCTCAATAGTGATAAAGGTAAGTTATTCACCAGTGGAGGTAAATTTTTGATTAGAAAAAAAAAACAAAAAAAAACAAGAAATACAAAGGGTACCTCTTTATTTTTGGGCAAAAGAAGAGATGATTAGTAGAATCCTGTTGCAAAAAATAATTATGCTATATTCTCTTCTTTCCCTCTGTCCCATGTGTCCTCAAGGATTTCCCGTCGTCTTGTCAATGACACTTGAGCACGACATTTTCTTCCTTTCTGTCGGAATTGCCGAAATGGATTCTGCCCACTTAAACTCAACTGTATTTTTTTTTTCTTCTATGAGATTCAATTAGACTCTATGTTGAATTGAAGTTGATGATATTTTAAGGAGGAACCAATTAATTCCAGTCCACAGCACTCAAAAAGTCCACTTTTGTAGTTGTCACGACGGTGATGACAGGGGAGAGGCTGATGTTAATCGTTTAAAGTATACCAATTCTTATTCAACCGTTTTCTTTTGTCTTATTTTAACCCCTTTTTTTGCAATTTCAATTATTGCAAAAAAAAGAACAAAAAAAAAAAAAAAAATTTTCTATTTTTTTTTTGTTGAAATCACTTGAAAACATCAACTTAAGATGTTTTAGCCCACATTACTCGACGTTCAAGGTTGGATTTAATAATTTTGAATTATTATTTTTTTTTTGTTTGCCAAAATCTTAACCCTGTGATTACCAACATATATATATATATATATTTATATATATTATAAATTATAAATTTCAATGAATCTCTTCCCTTGACGTAAGATAAAGTATAAATTTTGAATAACTTGTAGTAATAAAAATCAAAACTGTAGGAACTTAAAATAAAAAGAATGATGTTTCGGGAAGATGAAGTTGAATTAAAAGAAAAAAAATAAATTCACCTGTTTGAATGTTGTATAATTTTTACAGCGGAACGAAGGAATATCTTTACACCTGTTGATACACCTGAGAACTGATGAACATATCCGTTCTTTAAGACTAATCTCACCATAATCCATCCCTGTTTACTTCTTACCAGAGACGGAAATCCACCCTCAACCAACCCCTTACAGATTCAAAATACACGAAAATACTACCTTACTGTCCAAAAAATTTTTGGCTATAACCTTTCAATTTTACTTATGGAAAACTTTATTTTCAATACTCAACTCCTCATCTTCTAATTAACTCAATCTAATGGAATTGGGATTTTATATAGATATTTTATAGTTTAAAATAATAATTGTGCTAGATTTGAGAGTAGGTTTCTATGGACAGGTTTTTTTTTTTTTTTTTTTTTATTTATTTTTTTTTTTTACTTCTGATGTTGATGACTTATATAAGGCTTATTTCACATCTCCCTTTGAACTTTATTGAGACCCTGACCCTAATAATAGTGTGACTGAGCAGAATCTTGAACTAGGACAAGATTTCAAAATTATAAGATGAGCAGTATTTTTTTTTTTTTTTTTTTTTGATTTTTTTTTTTGAAAAGAATTGTTGGAATATATACAGTTCTGAGACGATTTATACGATTTTAGAGTAATAACCCTTTAGGTTAAAATTTTTTAACCCTTTAGTTCCTTGGGCAAAAATGTCTTCAAACTTTCTTTATTAATTTTCATGTAGATACTACAGATTAGTTGCAAAAAAATAATAACAACAGTTTTACGCTAAATACCATCTATAAAGAAGTCCCGCCTGATTTGAGTATGTGAGTATAATTTGCATTATTAGCATGATTGAAATTAACGCCAATTTTATTATTATTATTTTTTTTTTTGGCAAAAAAAAGCCAGTTCTCCTCGACTTCATTTAACAAACAAATATTTTTGCATAGAAATAATTAAATGAAAAAAAAAAAAATTAAAGTGTATTCTTCCAAAGGGGGTGGGGGAGAATGTCCTATTTTAATCAAACTTCTCATATAGACTTAAATTTTGAATGATAATTTCAAAATTCTTAAAATATCTGTTTATATTATTTGTCCACAGAGTTATTAGAGTTAATCTAATTATATTTAGTATTTTATCAAAAAAAAAATTTTTTTTTGAAGGGGTTTAGTTTCTAATAGTAAATAATATGACATTTTTCTTATCCGCCCTGAGGTAGGAGTGATGACTGAGAATAAGATTTATTATTATTTATTTTACTTTCAGATTATACGAAAATGTTAACCCTCCTATAACTACTAAGGTAGAAGCAAAACTTGTCAAAAACACTACCAATTTTCATTTGATAACTTATCAAGAAGTTAAAATGTTTGGAATGGGTGTATTTTTTTTTTTTTTTTTTTTTTTTTTTGCAAAAATTCATTTGTGAGCAAAAAGACATTAAGAAAACCTACCCTGAGGGAATGTATGGGTACAAATCCTAGTTTTATATAACCATTGTGTAATTATTACCTCGCTGATTTTCCTACACAAAAAAAAATAATTTTTTTTTTCCAGTGTTTTAGGGGAGTGCAAGATCAAAAAGTTCAAAAAGTTATGAAAAAAAAAAAACAACAACTGATTTTTAGCTCTTTATTTTTTATCTCTTCTTCTCATTATTACTAGATACAAGTTTGAAAACTTTCAACCCTTTTCAACTCCAATGAGGAATAATAACAATAAAAATTTTGGTAGACGTTTTGTTCTCATTTGAGTGACACGATATGATTTTGAGGTGAGTCAGGTAGAATTTGCAAAAATTTACAACTCAATGCGTGTCTACATGTAACAATAAAATTTTTTAAATCTTTCAATCTTACATATACATACTGTGACACAATTAGTACAGTTAGCCCAACTATGAGAGTGTTAATTTATGACTTCGGTTTTAAATCTTTAAAAAAAAAAATTGGCAAGTATTAATTACGTTTTATTTGGACAGTTATAAAAAAAAAACTATAAAATTCAGAGTCACACAACAAAAAAAAAAAAAATTTTTTTTCTTTTTTGTTGAATTTAGGTATAATTTCAAAAAGAAATTTTCTAAAAATTAGCTCATAAATACTATATTTTTGTTTCCAGAAATAAATACTCGCCAATTAAGTTTTTAAGTTTTCTTTAGAAAAGGGTGTGAATTTAAGGTATTTATTATTTTTTTTTCTAAGTGGTAAAATGATAAGATTCCTGTTCGTCTGTGACTTGGTGTAGAAGGGTATCGTTGACACGAACATTAAGAATCGTTTGATTAATGTATGATTACTGATTAGACAAGGAACAGATGGGCGAAAATTTTTGACTACTGTGGGAACTCACCAAAACCGTTCCCATTGTCATATTTATTCTCATGGAATTTATGCGAATTTTCTCTTTTCTGACTCTTTCCTTAAATCCTTTAGCTCAAAATTATTATTTTTACCGTAGGTTAGCTGGCATGCATGTCGTCTCAACGGTGATGGAATCTTTACAAACGAATTTTAATGAAAAAAAAAAAAAAAAAAAATTTTTTTTTGTTTCCACAACCCTGGCATGTCACTGGCATGTTCGTGATAGGATTCAAAGAGATTAAAAAGTCTTATTGCAAAATCTTATACAAACAAAAGTAATATTTAGTATTATGCAAAAATCTAACGAAAGCAGTAAATATTCATTTATGCCAAAATTAAGACAAATGAGAATTTTTAAATCCTAGATTAAGTTGACAACAGAAGCTCAATTAAATGATACCTTGAGAATTGCAAAAAATAAATAAATAAAATAAAAAAAAAATAGAAAAAAAAACTTCTTTTTTTTTTGCACATTCAAGTAAATATTCGTGAAGTAATTAATACAATTGTTGTGTTAAGCTTTATCTAATTGTCACGGTTCGCACTTAAATTGCACACAATCAAAAATATTTTATAATGATATACATTTGAGTTTATATTGATTGTGTAACAATCAGATAAGGAGTGGTCATAAGGCGGAATAATGATTCAAATAATATTATTTTTTTTTTTTTTTTTTTTTGCAAACTTGTAATAAGGTGCATCTTTCAACCATGGAAAATTAGTATAGGTTACAATACAACAAAACTGCCATTTTTGACATCTCAAACAAATAAAAAATTTATACTAATTTTTCATTTTCGTTCATTGTAACTTTAAGAGACAAAAAGAAAGCAGACTCATTTTCGCTATAAATACTTCCCCTCACCCAATTTTGCAAAGGTGCACACAAAAAAATTTTTTTTTTTTTTTTTTGCATCTCCTTGAGAATTTTCGTAAGCAGTTTAGATAAACTGATTTCAATCTTCTTTATTGAGATAAAAGAAATTGAGTTCTATTGCAATAATTTTTTTTTTTTTTTTTTTTTTCAAATTTCAACAAGTCTTAAAATGATGTAACTACACCTACGCTCATCTACAATAAAGGCTTATTATGATTATGAAAAAGTAATTAATTGTTACACGTGGTTTAGTCGGATTATGTAATTTTTTAGTAAATTTTGATACCCGATAGCAATACAACAATACTTGAGGAAGAAACAATACAAGAAGCAAAAAAAAATCCATCTTTTTGTCAAAAATTTCTACTCACAGGTGGAAACGTAAAGAAAAAAAAAAAAAATTTTTTTTTTTCAGATTTTTTTTTGAAAATTTTTATAAATTAAAAATTTTGCTCGTATAAGCAGAACTTTATTAACTTGACTAATCACAGACGACATGAAGAACAGTTGGTTAGATATAAAAATAACGACGATGAGCCATTAAAAAATTTTAAAAACTTCTTTTTTTTTCCATTAAGTTACAACAATTGAGAGTATAAAATAAGAAAAATTATCCCCAATCCTATTTACTTGAAAAAGAAAATGATTTGCAGTTTTTAATTTTTGCAGTCAACAAACTCTATAAGAGTTTCTATAAGAAATTGAGATTTAGGTCTCAACGGATGAAGTTAATTTTACTTTAATTCTCATTCAACCTATTTTCAACCAATCAACATTAAGGATTAAAAACTTTTTTTAGAAACTGTGGGCATATACCGTCTGACTGAAATTGGTGAAGCTTGAAGTCTTGATTTTTTTTTTCTTCTGGAATCATACCACTGGAACGTACACAGTTTCTTCAAGGTTTCAAAAAAGAAAAAAAAAAAAAAATTCTTGATTCTATGACAATACTCTGCAGATAATCCCTCACCGGAGACAAAACAACTTCCGGGGCGGGAATTCCCCTTCCCCGTTTTTCGTTTATTTTTGTTTGACATGCGATGCGATGATGAGTGATTTCTAGTCCGCAGGACTAGAATAGACTACTGCCTACACCACAGGGATTCTATGTCATCATGGGGAAATTTGTCCTGAAAGAAATCATCCAAGTGGAATTGCAATTGCCAGAGTTCATGAGTTTTCAAAGGGCTGAGGGATTAATTCTCTTGGGGAAATTATCGTAGTTGAATTGTCGTGGGAATTTTTTTTTTTTTTTTTTTGATTGTTGAATGTTTTTTTTTTTATTGTAGGGTGAATTGTCAGAGAATTGTCTGAAGACAAAACAACTCAACAGTTTCAAAATATTTTTCATCAACTTTACTTAAAAGTCTGATGAAGAATGCAAAAACAAAACTATATCATGTTAACCCTTTTCGTTTCAGGTTTACCAATTGTAATTTTAGTGTAGGAATAAATCAAAAAAATTTCCCAATGGATTCTCTCATAAATAATGAGTTCATTATTTTCCCTTTCAGTTTCATTATTCATCAAGTCAAGTTATAATTTTTGAAAGGATAAATTCATAATTCATAAAGAAATCGGACTTGGGCTCTTCTGTGTAGGGATGATAAATTTTAGTCGTGATCTTCAATTGATCGTCCCAACCGTGGATTTATATGATCACGACCCAACCGTGGTGAAAATGGGACTCCGCCAACATTACTTGAGTCTTCTGATTGACCCCTTGACTTTGATCTCATTTCCCCATTGGTTCCACCGTGAGGGAACCGTTGTCTTGGCTCATTCGTTTCATCCTCACCATCAAAATCCGAAGAACTCACTTCCCGTGACCTTCCAAGCCTGTTAAAAATCAAATGATCTAGAAAATTATCAATTGGATACAATCACAGCATCCGGAACGTTAAAACTAACCATGTTTTCTGAATATTTATGGGAATTATAGGAGCTACTTAAGAAATCAAACGAACCTTGGTGTGTAGGGTTCTGATCTATGATGAACTGTACCAAATGAACTCTCTTCTGAACTTCGACCTAAACGCGGTGTGAATGTCCGGCGTTCTGTAAAAAAAAATTGAAAAAAAAAATTTTTTTTTTTTCGTTTTTATTGGATCCATATTTTGGAATTTGCAAATAAGCCAGATGAACTTTTAGAATTTAAATATAGGGAATATAAAAGCTCCAAATAGGTTATTTTATTTGATCTTAAAAACGCAGGTGAATTTTAATAATTTTTTGAATTTTGCAATTTTGTAATTTTGTGATTTTGTTATTTTGTATAAATGCGTTAGTACGTTCTATACCAACAATTCCGTAGAAACTGTGATTTTTTTTATGACTAATTTAAATTACACCTATAAAATATTATTCTCAACCAAATTTCACTAGTTATTGAGGCATGTACAAATTGTTTTTTTTTTGTTTCCTTTGTTATTATAACAATGAAAAATTTTTTTTTATGAAAAATTACTCATGCTTTCCATGTGCTTTTGTAATTTTTATATCCAAATTTGATACACCTTGCCAAAATATTAAGTGAATTGCCCTTTTCCTCTGCCCTGTTATTCCTTTTTTTTTTTTTTTTTTTTTAATTTTTTTTAAACCATAGAATAAACCCGCAATAATTGAATACGGAATCAAAGTAAAGAAATATTACTCCATGATATTTGGAAATAATAAATCTAAAAAAATTTCATTCAATTTTGTACATTATTCAAAAATTTTATAGAATTTGAAATTTTGTCATTGAAGGATGTATATTACAAAAATTTTGTATTTCCATCCAAACAAATTTTTCCAAGGTAAATGCAAATTTATAAAATTTTTTTTTGCATTTACAGCTTGTAGAAATTATGTATCACTTATTTATAATGTACAAATTGAGCAAGTTTTTAGTAATTATTTAATATAACATTCAAAAAAAAAAAAAAAAAACTCATAATAGTCAACAATGTGTCAAAATATGAGATTGGAACAGTACGAATTACAAATTGTAAATTGCAAAATTGCGAATTAAAACCAGAGATAAGCACACCTTCAAAGCTGTCATCTTGATTATAAATTTTAATTGGAACGACGAGGTCTTCACGGCACGACAATGTATTGAATTTTGCAATCAGATGACAATCTACATCAGGAATTAAGATCAACAATTTCCAACAATGTGAGTCTGAATGGGGTTTATTGTTGAACTCAAATTGAAGGTCATTTTGAGATTGATGGTAATGAAATGGAAACTGATTGAAGAATCAATAGAAAGTGGATCTCGTTTGATGATAGTTTCCATTGTTACTCACTCTTCCTCATTTATATTATTACATATCTCTATTTAGTCTTAAGGGTCCATTGTTCATTGTTACCAATCAAAAAAAAATACCTTATCCAATAGAAACTATCAATTATAAATCATAGGAGAAATAATGAAGGCTGAGCTACCTAGGTGAATTTTTTGAGGGTTATGATGTCTCACGAAGGACATTTTGTGAAAGAGATGATTACAGAGTATCAGGTATTCCATTATTGCCTAATTTATCTAATAACAATGAGAGGACAATTGTTAACAGCCTCTCAATCTCTCCTCTTTCATATCATATAGAAGAGGGCAAAAAAAAAAATATATACACACAAAATTTCAAGACATGACTTATTGATCTTTGACTAAAACTCTTTGCGCCCTAGACTTAAAAAAAAAAAAAAAAAAAAAAAATATGTAAAAAAAAAAAAAAAAAAAAAAATTTGATATAAAATTTTGATAAATGATAATTACAAGGGGAGCGGAGATTAAAATGATTAACAAGAGTCATCGAAAATAAGGAAATAAGATAGCAATTGTTACAACCTCTTTATGATTTATAACAATAGGGAGTGATGAGGCTATATAGCTTGTTTATTTACTCATCAGAAAATTTGCACAAGTGAATTTTACTAAGGATGGTGAATTGGCTGAAATGGATAGATAAAAAGCCATTTTGCAAAAAAAAAAAAAAAAAAAAAAATACTGATTAATATCTCATTCTCAAATGACGAGCAATTTAGCATCATTAGCCAAAATAGTCAATTTTTTTAATATAAAAACTTCATCTTCATTATTGGCAAAGAGGATAGATAATATGGTGTTTCATTTTGGCATAAAATTTTTTTTTTTTTTTTTTTTGACAAAATACCACGCAGTGTTGTTATTAACAAATTAAAGCAAAAAGCAGTTGAGAACAAATAATTTCGGACAATTTTGCGAAATATTTTATTTTAACTTGTACGTAAGATATGTACAATTTCATAAATTCATCGTGCAGGTAATTACACAGTGGATATGTTAATTTTATGAGCCAAGTAAGCCAATAAAGACTTGTATCAATTAGACAAAAAAAAAAAAAAAAATTTTTTTTCTAAAATTTTGTCTAACAAGTCAGTAGGACATAAATATTTTTTACAGAGACGAAGGGTTAGACTACAAGACGTGACAAGGGGTTTACAAGAGGTTAACATGACAAAAGGTTAGAAGAATTGGTTAATTGTTGACATAAGGATTTTCAAGTTAAAGACTTCTAAACATAAAATAGTGTGAAGAGACAGGTACGAGTGAGAAATAATTAACTTAAGATTGTTCTGACTTACCTTTAATTGGGACAATTGCCCAGTTAAAATTATGAAGAATTTTTAGTAACATCCGAGTGTCCAAAGAAGTATCATGAGTTCGTTCAGTTGAAGATTCTGTTTCTACTGAACGTTTCTTCCTTTTTCCAAGTCTTGGACCAAACCACATCCCACCATTGTTACTTCCATTGTTAGTAGTTCCTGCTGCATTTCTCTTCTCTATGTCACTTTCATCAAAAATGTTGAAATCAGGAAGACCAGATACAACGGCATTAAAAGAGGCTGGATCCATAAGTGGAATATTGAAGTCTTCATATTCTGATGGATATGGTTCCATTGGTAGTCGCCAATATGGTCGCTTTCCAACACGTGGAAATGGAATCAATTGTCGTTTTCCTTCATGTATCCCTAGAAATTTAATGAAATTTTCTATTTATTAGTACTTCTAATAATATTCTTTAAGAATATACATTGTTTTTTAAATCGGATCTTCTCATTGGTTTACCTGAGTCTGATCCTGAGCGCCCAATTCGTGGAAACGGAATAAGACCTGGTGACAATCCGTTTCCATTTCGTTTCCCTTCCATAAAAAATCTTCCATCACCACGCCCTATTCGTGGATAAGGGATGATGGTATTTTTCTCACTTGGTTGACCTATTAAAATTAGATTTTTATTTAATAATTTCTTTTTTATAATACAAAATCACAAAAAAAAATAATTTTTTTTTTTTTTTTAATTATTATCTTACCAGTCACAAAGACAATAGATGATAGAGTAACTACCAGAGAAAGAATGAAATTCATGTTTGAATTTATGAAATTCGTTTGGATTTACTAAAGGAATGAAAAAATTTTTGAATGAAAGTTCAAAAATTTGGGGATGTTTTTGATGGTGGGGGGAAGAAAATGAGAAAAAGTGAAAGAAACTTTTGTTCTTTTTAAGTTTTGATCTGTTGTCCAGTGACTCCAGTTGTCTTTTGAAAGACTTTAGGACCTTATCCCAAGTATTTATAAGAAGTTTGAAATTCTAACCTTATGGTACCACTTAGGAGACTTCGTGACATGGACTCTCAGTGGGTAGGCGGAAGTTAATAAATGAACAGAAAATAAAATTCCTATTTTCATTGTTTTTTTTTTCTTCTGAGGCACACGATAGAGAGATAGGGTATAGATGACGAGGAGAGACTGGAGAAAGTGAGGAGGAGATTTAGGGATGAATTTTCAAAAAGCTAGAGATTAAGTTTGATGAAAATTTATCGAAATTTGGTCCAGTGGGGGGTAAAAGTCGAAATGGAAATCTAATACCAAAAATAAAACTATCAAAATCGGTAGTCTCCGATATGGGCAAGTTTTTTTTTTTTTTTTTTTTTTTTTTGTTTAGGAGAAAAGAGAGCTTACAAAATGTCCAAAAAAAAAAGTATAAACAATTTCTGAAAAGAAAACAACAAAAGTGACATGTTAAATTAATATTAAACAATGGAGCCTCATAAACGTAGAATATTGAATAAATTAACGAAAAAAAAAAAACAGTGAAACTTGTATAATATAATAATTTTTTCTGTCACTAGTCTCTTTGTATCACGAATTTTAAAATTCCCGGTGAATGTCCATACAATTAAGTGTAAGAATAGGTCGCCTTATGTCACATTCATCTAATTTCATATTTCATCTTGAGTCACCCATTCCAACCCCACATATGGAAGTTTACTTCTTTTAAACGGAACTTTGGTACCATAGTTCGAATTTCACATCTGGTTTTTTTTAATTTATCGAAATTGTCTATCATTCACTTTAGACTTTAAGCCAATGGG
This sequence comes from Holacanthella duospinosa, assembly GCA_002738285.1. Taxonomy (NCBI): domain Eukaryota; kingdom Metazoa; phylum Arthropoda; class Collembola; order Poduromorpha; family Neanuridae; genus Holacanthella; species Holacanthella duospinosa. The sequence goes on along the minus strand of NIPM01000022.1, from coordinate 1,033,704 downwards.
AATAAAAACAGAATAGAACTAACAATTAAACAAAAGTTGCAGATTTTAGCAGACTTAGACAACAAAATGAGTAGGGAAGTTATCTCTGACACCTATCACATTGACAAAAGTACAGTAAGTAAAATTCTGAAAAAGGAACAGATTGAACATGCTGTAAGTAAAATGACAGTTTAGTTGAACATGTAGATATTCCTAGTACTGGACAAATTCAGAAGAGTCTTGAGAAAATTAAGATGTGAATTCTTTGTAATGTTACAAATGAACGAGCTAAGAAAAATGCTAACTATTAATTAGAAAATTTGGACAAAATCATCACCCAAGAAACATTTTCATGTTCTGTGCATAAAAAAATTACTGACTATTTTCTTTAGGTTAGACTTATGTAATTTTGAACACTCACTCTGCCTTAGTAAATTTAATAGGTAAGTCAAGATTTACAAATCTGTTTTTTTGTCACCAAACACCGTTTTAAACACGAAAATTAAAAAAAGTTGCCATTATCGCTTTCTGTCACCTTCGCTTTATATCACCAAATAGTTGGGATCCCTTAAGTGTAACCTTANCTGCCTTAGTAAATTTAATAGGTAAGTCAAGATTTACAAATCTGTTTTTTTGTCACCAAACACCGTTTTAAACACCAAAATTAAAAAAAGTTGCCATTATCGCTTTCTGTCACCTTCGCTTTATATCACCAAATAGTTGGGATCCCTTAAGTGTAACCTTAAACGAATTCCACTGTAAATTTAAGTTACACGTGACACGTATCAAGTTGAAGATTAATTATTTCATATCAACCATCTTCGATTGATTATAAACTACTAATTTCTTCCAATAAGGTTGACTTCTTAAGAAAATTCAAAATTTCAAATTCAGTCAATCATATTCAAATATTCAAAATTTATAAGCACCTGATTGATTGAATTTCCTTGGGACATCTACTTAAATATATTTTGATTCAAAATTTTATTCAATTTTGAAATTTATTACATGGTATTTTTATACCGTACGGATATCCTCATACCGATAGACCTGGTAAATCCTACAGTTAAAGTCACATCTTCAAATTCTGTAATATTATAAATCTCATAATTATATTTAAAAACTAATGAAAAATTAGAGTTCTTTCAGTACATCGTTCAACAATATCAATTTTAATTGTACAAGTTGAAATTTTTTTAAATTCGATGAAAATACATTATCTTCAAAAAAAAAATGTAAATATTATACTGAGTTTCTTAAGAATTATTTCATAGGTTTCAAGCACCAAAGTCCATCTTTGAGATAATGAATAATCTCTATTCCCACACCACGCTTGATTTTTATGCTAGAATGTAAATCAGACATATTTATATAATTGTAAATTCGACATAATTAAATAATAATAATAATAATTATCTTACATGTTTTCAGTGGACATCAGTGTGACACCAATTGCTAAAGCAAATTTTTTACCCTCGGCCATCACAGCAACAATTGTATTTTCGGGTACATCTGTAAGTTTAGCTCCTGTTGATGTAAGTCCAGGACACATCACATTGGCACCGCTTAAAACAAATTTAATTGCACCTTTGTCGACTTGCTCATGAGCTAACATGAAAGGATCTACAAATTTAGTTTAGAAATAGTTTAGTGTAGTATTGAATTCCCGAAAAGTTATATAATGAATTGATAATTTTTAATTTGGTACATTGGTGGAGAAGGCGTAAAGTGGGAAACCAAGCTCCTTCTCTTTGTTTAAAAAAGAGATGTTCTCCAGAACTTGAGACCAATATTTCAATATGGTCATGACTATGAAGAAGACATTATTAAAAATAAGTTAATTCAATAGTTTTAAATATGATATTTATTTGAGTGGTAAATGAGTGAATGACTAATGAGTCAAATTAAATACTTACCACTTGACAATTTTAAAATTGTCCTTCTTCGGTAAAATATTTTCCATGTAAGGCTCAATATCTGGGTAGTACTCTAGAATTTTAGTCTTAATTTGCTTCTGAACAGATGACTTGAGCTGTTGCATCCCAGACACAGATTCTTTCTCGGTAAACCTATATTTAATACAATTAACCACATGATTTAGTATAAATATTTAAAATTAGTATTATAATAACTTAAGTTAGACTATGACAGGACTTACTTTTTAAACATTTTTCAATTATTCAATCTTCCTGACACTAATCCTTCTTTTCTTATTAATTAGTTGATTATTTCACGAAGCGGTTGAAGATGGAACGATGAAAGAAGAAATCCAAAAAGGTGTCAAAAGTTCCAATATTTTCAAAAAATATAAAATAATTTTTTTTTGAATGTCTACAGTAAATTGTATCAACTTACAAAATGCTCACACTGAACAAGAACCGCCATACATAGTTGCCATATCAATAAACTAAATTTTTCATTATGTATAAAAAATTATTATTATTTCGAATTTTTTCAACTAGATAATATGTCACTAGATCAATCAGTCATTAAGATAATTAAAGAATGATTATTTAACCATTTAGTTGGCAACTAACTAATCCACAATGGGATGAATTGTTAATTAAAATGTTTTAAATAGATTTAGTAATGAATTGTTGATTAAAATTTGTAACAAGGGCAGTAGTAAATATATATTTTCTTGACACTAAAAATTAAAATGACAATAATTAAAAATTTGCTCCCAGTAGGGAATGTCTAATATGGACGTGGTTTTTCTGCGTTAAATATTAATTAACACTAGTATTAATATAATAATTAAGCCCTTTAAAACATTTGTAAAGAATTATGCTCATGAAACAAAAATAAATTCTATTGAGATTGAAATTCAGACAGGGAGTCTCTCTTAAGTCTAAGTTCGTGTGTGTAAAATGTAGGAACATAACAATTAGTAAATTATATTTTATGTGCTAAAGTTGTGAGTTTTAACTTACCTAGCAATTCAGAGTAAGGAACAGAATTGTTTTTTCTTATTTGTTTTCTAAATAAGAAGAAAAAAATTAAATTTTTTTTTTTTTGTTAACTTATTCTAATATGGTAAAGTATAATTTTGAAGTTGGCAACAATGAGCTAAGACCGTTGTGTGTAGTAACATAAAATTTAGTCAAACATCCACCGCGGGAAAACCGGATATTTATTAAAATTTTGAATGACAGGGATTTTTGAATTATAATCGCGGGAGGGAGGATAAATTTAGAAAACGAAAACACAGTTAGGAAATTTGTCAATTTCAATTGCAAATCTATTTGTTTCCTTATTTTAGCACTCAGTACTTAACAGTATCATCGACACTTTTCAATCAATTGAACATATTGCTCAGTCATCATATATCTACACTACTGACACGCCGGGGAACTTCTTTCGAGCAGCTGGAATGGCGACGGTATGATTTTTATTATATAAGTGTTTAATTTATTAGCTTTATTTCTATTTAGGGACTTCAAATCTCTTCCAAATCACTCATCCATCCAATTTACACCTCACTTTATTTGGTTGGATTATACAAAAGGTTGCTTACTTTTTACTGTGTATAAAAACCAGAGAAAGGTAGTGACTAATAGTCTGACTTTTCGAAGTAAAGCACCGTCCGCTGATTGTATCAGCCCTATGCATTCGCCCAATGTATCAGCCCATTGCCTCCTAACAAATCAATCTAACCCTAACAACCTAACAAAAAATTTTAACACTAGTGCAATGGGCTGATACTTAGAACTGATACATTAGGCTGCTACAATCAGCGGACAGTGCATTACTCCTATCGACTTCTCTTTAGGTTGCTTTATGTTAGGCTCTTACAAAGTAAAAAGTGAGTATCCTTTGGTATAATCCAACTCTTTATTAACTTTTTCTATTTTTAAGGAATTGATTTCACAGTCGGAGTTAACCAAATGGTGCTTACTTTTCCAGACGCAAACAACCTAATATTAATTTGAAGTCAGACTATTAGTAAGTCGGTTGGATTTAACCAAATGAAGCAAAGGGGACTCAATTTTTATAACACATGAGAAGATAATGAACTAAATAATGAGGCAGAGTATTATTAGTCAGTTACTTCTACCTAACTAGGTAGAAGGAACTGACTAATAATCTAAGAACTAATAGGTTCTTATGAACTGTAAAAATTGAGCCCTTTTTGGTTAAATTAAACCAGTAAGTCTGTTGTATCTTATTAGGTTTTTATGTGTGTAAAAAATTACACACACTTTGGTTAACTCCAACCGAATTCACTCTTGTGATGTGAGCAAAAAAGAAAATTCAGAGGGCAGAATTTGAAGTGGAATTTTTTCCAATCTTGAGTTGTTCNCTTGTGATGTGAGCAAAAAAGAAAATTCAGAGGGCAGAATTTGAAGTGGAATTTTTTCCAATCTTGAGTTGTTCTACTGTAAACATTATTGGCCCGTAGGAAAATGTTTCTTTTCAAGTGGAAGTACAAAGAAGAAAATAGGCTCTCTTAATTTCTCTTATATGTTAGAGAAAGTTAATTTCTTCATATCTAACATAAATTGTTGGTAGGATCTTCCTTATATTCACTTTTAGACTTAATTTAGTAATGTTATATTCTTTTTTTGTAGTTTTCCTTTATACGTTTTCATGATTGAATAGAAAATTATTAAGCTCTTTTGTCTTCTAGCGAGTTCATATTCATATTATTTTATATTGCAGATGTAAAAAGTAAAAAAAAAAAAAACTTGAGAAAAGCAGTCTATTTTTCGTTTACTCTTTCGTGTCCTCCGTTGACTTCCTGATGTACTATGGATGAAGTACGCGAATTCATTTCCATACTTAATTTTACATTTATGAAGAGAGGAGAGAGAAAAATATACGTACACATTTACTTATGGGTCCATGTCAAATACATTTTTCCAAGTCACAGTCACGTTGATTTGATTTTTAAACTTTGAGCAAGAGAAGTCAATTCCTTGATGAGGGTTTACAAAATGAACTAAACTAGGTCAAAGACATAGAATTTTTATTAAAATTATCAATAAGATTCTAACACCTCATTATCTCACTCATTATAATAATCATCAAGGAATCAACTCAAGAGTCTTAAATTTTAAACATAAACATCACCAAAGTCCAAAATTTCTCCAGTCTGTACAGAATACAGACAGACGGACACCACAAATCCGTAATCTTAGGAATAGTAAAAGCGGGTGTGTTTTTTTTTCTTCTAGTCACTCATTTGATCAGGAGTTGACTTGTATTAAAATTTAGAGGAAATAAGAGAAAGAAGAAAGAGAATCTTTTATTATTTTATTTCTAATTAGTTCTTTGTCTTGTAGAGAGTTGGATTTCGGTTGAGTCTCGTCAGAGAGAAAGAGAGAGAAAGTGGAAAGAAAAAGGAAATCCATTATTTGTATAAACTTTGGTTGACTTTGTTTAAAATGATCTACCTCTTGGTGAAAGGTGGCTGGGAAGGGGATTGTGTAGCAAAAAGATCCTTTTATTTCACATTTCAAGTCAGAAAAAGGCCTCTTTGTTGGTTGAGATAAATACAAACAAGAGGGTTTTATTTACATAGGCAAAATAAGGAGACGAACTGTGACGCCGAAAATTCTACAAAACTTTACGGTTGAAATTTTTGAATAAAAAAAATATTTTCTAATATAGATAACTAGCAGATATAAGAATAGTTTTTAGCTACATATTCAATTATAACAATGAGAATAATAAAATAATAACTTTAGGTTATTAAAGTATTGTGAATAATAAATAATAAATTTAAATTATATTAGCTTTCACTTGATTGTTTGAAAATTTCTGAGGGATTATGATAAGTTTTGTTGTAACGATGTGCTTGATGGTAGAGTTTGAGTATGTGGTTTGGAAGTGAGTCGTTTGACTCAAAGTCTTTCTCTTTTACTTTCTCTACAAGTTAAGACTTGGGATTTGAGATAGTGAAAGGATCTGAAGTGATTTTGAGACTCCGTTTGGTTGGAATGAAAATGTTGGATTTTATCATGAAAGTTTGGACAGATGAGTGAATGGGAGTTGTAAGAATGAAATATATACATTTGGGTTTGATATCGGTGGAGGTCACTTAAGTCCTTGAGTTGAGAAGACTTGTCCAAAGAGACCATCGGAAAGGAAGAGATTAAGAGGAGAGTCAATAAAGTTTAGAAATTTTTCCTTGAGGGAATTGAGTAAGAATTGACTTTCCTAGTCCAAAGGCATGTCCGACTCAACAGAAATTGAGTCCAGAAAGGTGTCCAAGGACATCTCCACAAAAAAGATATTTTCTTTACGAGAGAGAGAAAAAAAAAATTTTTTTTTTTGTAGAAAATTCTCTTCTCTTTCACTTTTCCCAATTGTCTTGTCAATGTATCTCAATTCTTTTTGGATGACCAAGACTAGGTAGATGAGTAAAAGAGAGTTATTTTTAATTAGCGATGTCTTTTCTCAGCAGGATTTTATTGAGTGAGTCTTTCTATACTATAGTGAAACTTGGTTGTAGTGAATTTTTTATTAGTCAACTCAAAAATAGACTCCAGTTCGCCTAGGGAATTAGAAAACAATGTTATAAAAACATCACCTACAGTTGAAATTGTCGAAAGTCAATTAATTTTTACTGATTACTCAAAAAAAAATGTATCAAACTGTTACAGACTGTCCAATGTATCAAAATGTATCAAAATGTAATCAAAATGTAAAAATGTTATCAAACTGTCCATTGTAGAAATGAATAATTAAAATTGTTCTGTAGAACCAAAAATGAAAAAAAAAAAACATGAGTACTTTTACTAACTCAATTCTATCGAATATTTTAACGCCAAAAAGTAGCAAAATCCTGAGTACTGTCACCAACTCAATAATTCCCGCCAAAAACTTTTACTTCTTGGCATTGAAATTTTGTGAAAGTTTTCAGGTTTTTTTTTTCATCATTTTTGTTTTTACTTTCTACAGTAAATTGTAAAGTGAGAGTGGGAGAAAGTTGATAGTGTGAGAAGTTAGACAAACTCTACTCTCAGTGTCATGAAATTTGTAAGAGAATGTTACATGTGGAGTGGAACGGTCATGTATTTGTATTTGTGAGAATTGACGACGAATCGAAAAAAAGAGATGGGATGGGAATTGAAACATTTTGCTCACTATAAATTTGTGGTTGAAATGGCTCATTGAAGAGAAAGAAAGAGAAAACGGAGGGAGGGAAATTGAAAAGTAAAATCTGAGTCAGGAAGAGAAAGTGTCTTTATTGATTTCGATTATTTTTTTTATTTTTNTTATTTTTTTTTATTTTTGTCGTCTAGGTTGATAAAATTGTGTCGGACTTATCGGTCTTTGTTGACTCGTCCGATTTGAACTCACTCNTATTTTTTTTTATTTCTTTTATTTTTGTCGTCTAGGTTGATAAAATTGTGTCGGACTTATCGGTCTTTGTTGACTCGTCCGATTTGAACTCACTCCGGGAACTTTGGAGTTATCTTGAAGGAAAGTTCTTTTCTCGTATTCCACCTTCACACAACACGGGTGAGTAAAATAATGTTGTCGCCATTCAAACAAGGACTTTCTTTTTCTCAATTCGAGGACCTGACTTTGGCAGGAAGAAAAAATATTATCATGCAAAACTCACTGGGAGGCCTCTCGAGAGACTTATCCCCCAAAAAAATACGGATAGAAGAAAGTTTAACTCTTTTTTTTCTTCTTTTTCTTGACTCCTCTGCTGGGCTTTCTCATTTTTCTTTTCTTTTCTTTTTTTTTTNAACTCTTTTTTTTCTTCTTTTTCTTGACTCCTCTGCTGGGCTTTCTCATTTTTCTTTTCTTTTCTTTTTTTTTTTTCTGGTGAAGAAAGTTTAACGGACTGGAGAGTTGAAGTTTTCCAAAGGGAAAAGTCAAGATCTCTNTTTTTTTTTTCTGGTGAAGAAAGTTTAACGGACTGGAGAGTTGAAGTTTTCCAAAGGGAAAAGTCAAGATCTCTGTTTAAAATGAGGTCTCTTAACTTATCATTGACATAGATTTTCTCTCTGTCTAATCTTCTTAAGAAAATCACGGGAATCGGTCCAACTGAGATGAGAGGAAATGAGGTTGGAAAATGATAGAATCAGTTTGACCCAGGGTTTNGTTGGAAAATGATAGAATCAGTTTGACCCAGGGTTTGAAGTTGGATTTAAATCAGGATATAAATCACAGTTAAAATCAGAGAATAAAAAAAAATCAACGATATTTTTTTATATTTTTTATCCCATATTATTATACTTATTATAATACTTATTAGAAACTTGATACTTATTAGAACATATTGCAGCTCTGATGTAGCATTCAAATTACTATGTTTAGGTTCAATTTCCTTTCAGGCGGGATAAGCTAGTTGCAAGTTCATTAATTTTGTTTTGTTTTATAAAGTTAAGCTTTGGAGGAAGAATATGGGATAAAAAAACAACTTATTATTGAATATAAAAATGATTTTCTAAACAATTAAGTTTGGATGTACTTTTGAATTAAAAAAAAAAATTATAAAATGTGCGGGTTACATTTCATCATAGTCTGGGGCTCTAAATTTATTTTTAGTGAAAGGTAGAAAGAAGGCTGAATTCTATTTTGGTACTGCAGTTGACATACATTTAGAATAATTTCCATCAAATCAATAATAAATTGGTCAATTTACACACCTGGAACACAATGTCAGCATTTCATTTTGAGCATGAGTCGATAGTCGTAAAACTATTATTATTTTGAATGAGCTTTTAGATACTACTTGTTTGATTCCAATTGACAATTGAAAAATAGAAATTCGAAACAAAAAATTGTCTTTAAATTCCTAAAAAAAAAAAAGAAGGAATCGAATTTTGAAATTTTTATTATAAAAATCTGATTTTTTCAAACTCTGGTTTGACCTAATGAATTCTGAGATTTAATGGGCGTGGGATTCAATTTCTTCACTTCTGAAGATACTCAGACCTCTTTTTCTAACACTTTATGGTAGTAGATTTATAAGAGTTTTACTGATCTTCCAAGTGCAACTTTGAGGTATTGAGCGTTCGAAAGATTTATTGGGACTAAAGACCCTTTTAATTCTTGGACAAAAGTTATTACAAGATTTCCTAAAAGTAACTTGACGAACCTTAGACTTTACTGATGAGTCATGGGCTAAAGGGTCAACTGGAAATAAACATTTCTAAAAGCGACTAAGATAATTCTATGTACTCATGTTAGATCATCATATGCACTCGTGATTGATTATTCTGACAAGATTTTTCATCAATACTAAACTCAAATCTGATAAGTTTGATAATTTATTATTGAAACTTTCACTTTACTAAATACATGGTGTCCATATTTTATTGACTCCTTTCACTTTCACCTCTAGTCCTGATAAAAATTAGGTGATGGTGTTATGGATATAAAATCCTTAGTGCACTAACTTGATAATTTGTAATTTTAAAATAAAGTATTCAAAGGAATTATGCAAAATATGGAGATGCCACACCCATTTGAAATTTAGTATTCCCACCACTGCTCAATAATTAAAGTTAGATTATTCATCTAAAAATAGTCAAGTTTAACACTACTACTCACATTCAGTTAACTCATCATCATGCATGGAAGAACCTATCTTGAGTAATTGAGTAGTGATTATAAATGTTTAATTTTAATATGGATGAGTTTGGTATGAATTCTGCTTTTTAGTAAGATCGCTTTCAATATTTTATTTTCAACATTATAAAGTTAGTTGTAACAAACTTCCCGCGCTTCATACCCTCCAGACTCCACCTCTAACGTTATGATATAAATTCNTGCTTTTTAGTAAGATCGCTTTCAATATTTTATTTTCAACATTATAAAGTTAGTTGTAACAAACTTCCCGCGCTTTATACCCTCCAGACTCCACCTCTAACGTTATGATATAAATTCTTTTTTTTTCTTTTATTTTTTTTTGTAACAATTAAATAGACTTGCGCATGTTTGTTATTCCATAGAGTGATGTGAAATGGAATGGGATGGCGTCTAGAAGTTATAAGTTGTGTTGAAATGTTCTGTAACTCTGTGATAATATGATGGGAGTTTTGGTCTAGAGCAAAGTCATCATTTCTCTTCCGATAGGATGAGAATGATGACATCCGGAATCCGGAATGATGAAACCCTTTCAAATCTACATCTCAAATGACGAGTGTGTGGAACATAAAATAAGAAAACGGTCAAGTAAGAATTTCAATCCGAAGAAGATTGACATTGGAAAGAAAGATATTATTATTGAATTCCCTTCCGTTTTTATTGGTCTTTTTAGGTAGATAAAAAACAGTAAATCTCTTGAACGCTAACAAAAGGATGTGAGAGGGTAGTAACTCTTTTCTTTACTTTCTCCAGCTTTCGTTTTCANTTCTTATTTTTTTTTTTTTTTTTTTTTTTTTTTTTTTTTTTTTTTTTTTTTTTTTTTTTTTGAACTGGGAAAATCGAAATCTGAAGAGAATTGAAAATAAAGTGTAAGAGTAACCGATTTTTGTTTCCTGTTGACTAGAAAGTTGGGAAGAAAAAAAAAATTTTTTTTTATCCTCAAATGGCGTATGCATTGGTTTTTTCCACATTGCACCTGTTGCTCAATTTTTCCTGTCAGAATAAATTATTTTTATAAACTCTTAGAATGGACAGGTAAGGTAAGGGAAGATAAATAGAAGCAGATTTACTATTAAAAAATATTTGATTTATTATTATTTGAATTCTAGGACAGAATTAAAACTTTGGATTACTGTTTATGTAATGTCAATATAGGGGTTTTTAGAGTTAATATTGGTTGATAGAAATAGAAAATTGTGGAACTTATTTATAAAAAAAAAAAAAAAAGAATTGTTGGTTTTAATTTAATTTTTATTATTGAAATTTCTTCTTTTTTTCTTTTCTATTTTGTATTATAGTTGTGAAAAAGTACGAGTTTGGACTCTACAAATTTTACTTAGTTGAAGCCTCGCGTGCAAATCGTAGAGAGAAAATTGGTGAATTCTTTGAGAAAATGTCTCCAGAGTTGAATCCATATCCAGAATGGAAGGAATGGTTCCGTAAGTCATTTTTTTTTTTTTTTTTTTTTTTTTGTGTGTCTCTCTCTACTTCATGTCCACTTTCACCATTATGACATTTGCATATGTTTTATTTTAGTCTAAAAGCTTCTGGTTTTCTTCTTGGTTCTTTTTTTTTTTTTTTTTGCATTAGTGGGAATTAAAGTAACATACGGGAAGAGAGAGAGAGAGAAAGAGTGTATTAGGCAAGAGACGAAGTATATATTTGTTATTACGCAAAACCTTTCGATTTCCCATCTCTCCCTGACAGAATTATTATCCAGGATAGAAAATTGGTTTTCTTTTGTTATTATAAAAATAAAACATTGGGAACTGATTGCATGTTGCATGGGAGCATAAATATGGATTTTCCTAACCACTTTCACTCAAAATGAAAAGTCAGGGACAGAATTTGAACTACATTTACATTATTAAAAAAAAAAAAAAAAAGATTGTGTAAATATGGTGTTTGGAATTGTAATTTTCATATTAGATTTATTTCCTTACGAATGTGAAGTTATAATAATAGACTTGTGGAGTATGAGAAAAAATATGAGGATGGAAAATTATGTAAAATGGATATAAAATAAGAAAACGGGATTTCATAATCTAGTAGTGTGGAATTGGGTAAAATATTAGCGGTCAGTGAAGAGTTGGGAAAAGTTGAGCGGTTTTTTTTTTTTAGATTATTGCGCGGCATTGGTACTGACACCAGAGTTGAGATACGACGACGGCAGTGAAATTGTTCAACTTTGAAGTCTTTATCGTCACTTTTATTACGTTGAATCTCTTGTTCAGAATCTCTTCAAGACCTATCCAAATGTCATTCCATTCTTTTTTTTTTTTTTTTTTTTTTCAATAACGTCCATTCCTTTTACCTACCTTTGTGGTTTCTGAGATACGGAAAAAGCATTCATTTCTACGGATATTTGAGAATACTTGATTTGATTTCTAAGTAAAGATGAATGGTCATGCTCTGACATGAAAGAGACGGGGAAAAAAAAGTTTCAAAAGAAAGTTCCGTTTTAGTTTAGTTTCTTTCAAAAATTTGATGTTGATAATTTTTATTATTAAACGGAAGTAAAGTAGAGACGAAGAAGGTCTGATTGTACTAGTGACAGGCTTCTCTTATATATTTCAATTGAAAATTTGAAAGAAGGAACATTGGGATAAAGGTAGAGAATGTACTGTCGTCATAAAGTACTCAATTGAAAAAGAGTGGTAAAGTAAAAAGGAAAAGAGAAGAAGGTAGAAAGCTTTCTGTTGTTCGGGATTATTGAACAATTTTCATTTACTGAAGTTATATGTAGATATAACGTAAGGATTGTAGGAGCGATGATGCGAAGGGAAAATATCTAAAATTCTCAAACTCCTAGAACCAAAATATTTTTAAAGAAAAGAATTTGTTTCTAGTGTTTGAGCAATTTTTGATGGCATTGTTTCTACTGGACGCCTTTTAGGTCGGTGAAAATGATAAGAGAAAGCAAGACTTTTTTTTTTCTTCCTTCTTCTTCTTCTTCTCTCCATATAGTCTGGGAGAAAATGACGTGTGAAGAAAAGTTTTAGGTTTTTCTTTTGTCTTTTTGGAAAATAAATGGGTCCTTCTACCTGGTACTTTAGTTATTGGCTTGAAAAGATCCTTTTTGATTGAAAGGGAGAGTTTTGAAAAGAGCAATTCAAATTGACTGTTCTCCACTTTACCATAAAGTCATTGGAATGAGATTTCATTTTTTTTTTTTTTTGTCTTCTTCTTTTTTTTTTTCGTTCGTACAAAGAGAAAGTTTTGTAAATGGAGGTTGACAAAATATTCCATGGAGATCTGAGGCGCAAAAGCAAGTAACGAAAATCTATCTTTTTGAAAATAATGTTTACTAAAATTTAGTCTGAGAGAATGAGGCAGCATTAGGAGGAGTATGAAAATCATTTAATTTTAAAAACAAATTTTTTTTTTGAATTTGATTTATTACACTATCCTAAAAAATCTAAAGAAAAATTTAACAAGTTTAAATAAAAAGTAAAACAAATAAACCTAACCCTAACCATGAAACCCAAAACATAAAATTCTTTACCCGAATTGACATATCACTTACTTCAATTCCCAAGGAGTCTCTTTTTCTTAAATTAACTCTTTCCGGTACCAGGTTTTGAGAGCCAAATTTTCATGAACCTAATTTTTATATGGAAGGAGAAGAAAAAGAAAGAAATTGTATCAAGAAATAGTTTGGAAATGAGAAAAGTATCTAAGATAAAGTTGGTGGAGAAAATGATTCGAAAATTGACTCTTATTGTTGGTAAAAGTTGAACGGAATTTTAGCGTGTAAGACTTTTACACCTTTGAATTCTTCTCAGGAAAAAGTTAAGTCAAAAAGAAAAAAAAAAAGAAAACGGGAAATCTATCTACATAATAATAATAATAAAAATAATAATAATAATAAATGTTAGAGATTGCTGAGTTAGTGGAATTGTCTGGAAGATTTTATTCTTGGAGAAAGTTTTTTTTTTTTTTTTTTTTCACTTTTTTTTTACTNTTTTTTTTTTGAAAAATACTGTATAATTCATTTCCTACAGGTTTTTTTTTTAAATATTTTTCCTTAATTATCCCAAGAGTATAAGTTAATCGAGGTTCTATTTTTTTTTTTTAGTTCTCAGCCATTTGAAGAATGTTGAAGATCATGTCCCATTTTCAATGTACGGAAATCGAAGTTATCGGGAAGCATTTTTTGTCTCAATTCGTAATTTCCTGAATGTAATTTACCACCGGACATGGACAGTAGCGGAAGTTTGTCTCAAGAATCAATACGCTGTGGAAATTATGGATGATTTCTTTTCCATTGCCCAACCCAAGTAGTTTGGATTTGAAATTTTTCTAAATTTGGCGTACTTTCACTCCCATTCTCTTTACCTTGGCTTTCTCTCAAACCGCTGGAGTTGGTGTGTGTGTGTGTTTTTTTTTTTTTTTTTTTTTTTGTGCCTAATATTCTGGAGGCTACATCCTCAGTTCGTGTTTTTGGTTAACTTAGGACTTTGTGAAGAGTGAATTTGAAAAGTTTTTAATACCATGTTGTTGTCCAAGTTCTCTTTCCAAGATTTTAGAATCGTGATCTTGAGTAGTAGTGGTGGTATCGTGAGAAGTTTTTATTGTTTCCCAATTTGATAAGGGAAAAATTTCAGCCTAGAGGAACACTCCTCTGTGTCCCTCGTTTCTGGTTAACTTTCTTCGTTTTTTTTTTTTTTTTTTTTTTTTTTTTTNCTGTGTGTTTTAGGGTCAAATTGAATATCAGAGTAAAGGAAAGGTGATAGAAGTAGTTTGGTTCCATTTCTTGTCTTGAAAAATAACTTGTTAGATGATAGGGATAAAAAAAAATAAAAATAAAAAGAAACGGTATGACACAAGTTTTTATTTTTGTCTAGCAAAACACTTTTTTTTTCTTCTTCTCTCTTCATCCAATGAAGAGTTGAAGAAAAACCTTGTTTTTCTTGGTGACAGCTTTCTGTCTACATTATAATGGAAGAAGGTCTCATAACTTTGATAAGACTTTCTCCGGGAGCGCTTTGTTGAGTTGTTCAAACTAAGTAATTTCACTGAGAAATAAATCCGACTAAATTGAATAGAGTTTTATGCTTGAGAATTATTCTCGTTGAAAGTATTAGGCTATTTGTTGGACGGGGAAAAAGTTTGTTAGTTCTTATAGTGTCCAATGAGAGAAGTTGGAGAATCAAGTTGTACTGACATTCTTGTACCATGAATGAAATGTCACCACAAAAAAATACTCCTCTAACTTTTAGATAATATATATCTATCAGAACTTTTTATACTCTCTGCATAAAATTCTAACCATACTAAGGAAATTCAGATCGTAAAAAAAAACTGATTTCAAGAAATGTTAAAATTTTGAAAATGGGATGTAATTATAAAATTTTAAAATAAATAGAATAAACTTTTGGGATATGGTGAATCATCCTAAGGGACCGGAATATTTGGTTTGTGGTAGCTAAAGTTGGGTTTAACCGAGGTAAAACTTAGGTGATATTTTATACCAGGGTTGCGAAAAAAAAAGTTCGTCTTAACCAAGTTCGGTTTAGATTTTAGAGGATGATTTTCTCAAATTTTAAATTTCTTTACATCAAACATACCTATATAAAATCTATCCACTTGCCTAAGTAACTTTATCAACACAGTAGTCATAGTTTTTGTCATCATCATGCACAGACTCACCTTTTGCGCATATGGATAAGAATGGTGAAAGNAAATCTATCCACTTGCCTAAGTAACTTTATCAACACAGTAGTCATAGTTTTTGTCATCATCATGCACAGACTCACTTTTGCGCATATGGATAAGAATGGTGAAAAGATGGATTAAATAGTTTTGTCCCTATTCAAAAATTGTATAAATAATTCTGGAGAAGTTGTGTTGTTTGATGTTGGCGTTAAGTTGTTATTTGATTGAGAAACATAGTAGTTAGTACTAATTTGTAGTTTTAGCCGGTAGTTTTTTGTCGTGGGACGGATAATGAACGGATTGGGGAGAATACATAGTTAGTAAAAAGTTTTTTTTTTTCTTCCACTCGTAAGAATAGAATTGATGGTTAAGTGGTCGAAAGTAGAGTTTATACTCAATTCTAGGATTCTCCTAATCCTTGTGATATATAGGTATAGTTTTTTAGTTTGAAAATAAATGATTATTATATGATCTTAGATTGAGGGAGTAGAAAAAAGAAAAGTTTTTGTATTTTATTAGTAAAAGTTGGTGTGGTGGTGGAGAAAGTGGGGGGAAGAGGATGTTAATAATTGAGAATCATAATAGGAGTTGAAGTTAATTGGATTATTAGATATTAGGAGGGAGGGAGTTGACTCATGTCGAGAGTCTTACATCCGAAGATGAGGCGGAAGTCCTAATTCAATTCTTTGTTGAGAGGAAACCGAAAAAAAAATATAGAAAAAAATAACTTTTTTCAAGGGTTCTAGAGACTAGATTTTAGAGAAAATCCCTTACAACTTTTTCTCTCTCTCTTCTCTTCAACAAACTATTTGCATTTAAATTGATTTTCTCTCTTGGTCTTTCGTAATGAACTGGCCAAAAGCCAGCAAGGAGAGAAACACATTTTTAAGTCACGGTAAACTTCTCTTACTTCCTCCACACTCCGATGTAATCTACCAAAAATTTTTGGAAGAATAAAAAAATGAGCCCGGAAAACGAAGCATATAGAACTCTCGCCAATACTAAATAACTAGAAGAGACAACAGAGAGCATTTAAAAATCCACCTATATTTTGATCCTTGCCAACGGTTTTCTCAACTTTTCTTTATTCCTCGTCTCTGAATGAAATATCTAAAAAAACCGTGGAGCTAAAGAATTACTTGTCGAAACTTTCAATGTTTTATGACTTGAGGAATTTTTAGCTAAATGACTTACTTATGTAGGAGATGTGAGATAGTTTTAAATGAATCAAATCCAACTCACTTGACACTAATTATAAAGTTTTGACAGGTGACATGCCTTCCTTTCTCGTAATGTTGATAAAGACGGTGACGAGGAAAAGCGAAGGCTCTTTTATTATTAGTTATTATTATTATTATTATTTTCTGATTCGTTACGTGNTTGACAGGTGACATGCCTTCCTTTCTCGTAATGTTGATAAAGACGGTGACGAGGAAAAGCGAAGGCTCTTTTATTATTAGTATTATTATTATTATTATTTTCTGATTCGTTACGTAAGTCTTAATTATAGGGCTAGATTCTGATTATTTGATTGGTTGAGGAGTTTAATCTAATGATTCGAAGGAGATGAAGACGATGGTCAAGGGGGATATAATGAGTCTAGTCTGTAATGGTACCGTTTTCTGGCTCATTCTGACTCGTTGATGGGACACGGTTAGGATTGGATGAAGCAATAGAAATTCGTGGCCCATTTTCACAGTCAGGGTTACTAGGGTTGAGAGCCTTGCATTTGTGACAGAAGACTCCGTTTAGGACGCTTTTGAATGCTTCACGGAAGTCACGGTTGAAATACTGAAAATATTTAAATTATGTATTTAAGATTAGCAGTCTTTGGTTCTGACTAATTATAACAATTCAATTCTCAACCCCAATTTATATAAGGTATAATAAGAAATATATACAGTGGAAAACGATTATAATAAGTTATTTTATATAAAAGTTCTGACGTTTTTCAATGGAATAAGCGTATATATTTAATTATTCAATGGGAACTTAAGTAATTAAATGCTAGAGTAAGTTTGCGGCATACCATTTTTAACTAATCTATCTCTTGTACTCTAATGCAAATTTATTTCTCCAAAATCGCATTTGTAATGGCGGAAACATGAAAGTGAAGTTCAGGTGGTATTATTCCAATTGTTAACCAAATTATATGAGAGTAAATAACTTTAATGCCAGTGTAATTTGAACTTCCTTAAACTAAGCTCTCCTTAGTTCTCTCTTTAAGTTTAGGAATTCGGAAACAATTTTTTTTTTTTAATTTTACTTTGACTTTATTTTAACTTGAATGTAAATGACACTTTAAATGAACGAAAATCAAAGAAAATAATTAATTCAAAAAAAAATAATAATAATAATTTTTAATTAAAAACAAATTTGGAAGAGAGTTTAAGAGACGGATGAGTACTACATAGTATCAGATTGACACTTTTGATTAGCGGCCATCAAAATATTTCATCACAAAGTTGGAAATACATTGTTGACTATATAGAGACACAAATTAAAAAATCTATATAGAATTCTTGTTGATTGTTAAATTTATATCTCTATTGTTGCCTAAGCTGACCTTAAACAACTCGAAGCACTTAGGCATAAATGTTTGGAATAACTTATAGTTAATCCATGTATAGCTGCAACTGCTTGTGTTTTTCCAGATTTCAGGTCAACTATTTTAATTTTGTAGGATAACGAATAAGAATTTAATTTCTTTACTTTTTTCAATTTAAAAATCAATGACTTTGTGCATTTAAGAATTTAAGTGTGAAAAGCAATAAAATATGTTTGTGGAAAGAAATAAGTATGCCCGAACACGTGTTTAGCTTCTAAAAAGAAATAGAGAAAAGAAAAATGTTGAGATTGTAAATGTTTGGTCTTATATAAGAACTACCTACCACGAACTTGGGCTAAGAATTCGGGTCTTATAACCGTTGGTCTTATAGCGCGATATTTTCCCATGCCAAATATATTGTTCTAAACTAAGTGAGGCAAAAATTTGTCTTATAACCGAATTGGTCTTATATCGGATGATCTTATAAGCATGCTCCACTGTTATCGTGGAAATAGTAACGGTAGAATCAGACATAGACTACTAATACTACTAATAAACCATGGTAGAACCTCTCGTAGACCATAAAGATACAATAAGTAGCTACTTAGTGTATCATCTACGGTGGTAATAAGATAAAACTTAGTAACAAAGGTGAGGTATCAAAACTATTCATGCTTAGGTGGTACCTTAGCTATCAACCTAAGGGTTAGTAGCTCAGGTATCAACTTTAACTCTTAGCATATCATCTTTCGACAGACAGACATAACGATTACATAACCCTACTTATTACTTTCAGTAGTCTTCAGACTAATAATCATGATTTAACAAGACATCATGATTCGATAGCCTCAATTTCTGTTATTCATTATATTAATACTCACTGCATAAATGATGGGATTGAGACTACTGTTACAGTAGCCAATCCAGAAGACGAGGACGACGACCCAATCCGGTGTGGGACATTTTTTTTCACCACAGAGCGTACTTACGACGTACCAAGTAAAAAATGGAAGCCAACACAAAATAAATACACCCATGATGATACCCAGAGTCCTCGCAGCTTTGTGCTCTCGCTTCATGCTCTGCACTATAAAACAAAACAAAACAATCATTAAATCTTGCCAAAAGTTATAACATTTTACTCTTCTGAATCCATTCAAGTGATCCTTTGGATGAAATTTCATGCCTCATAGTCACTTAGGTCTAAAAGGTTAACCAACTTGTCATTACATGAAATAATATATTGTTTAAAAAAACAACATATAATAATATTATGTTTGAAAAAAAACTCCCAAGTGAGCCAAATAGAGAAAATCAATGAAAAGGAATAATTGCACACCACTCTAATTATTTTCTAAAGAGACTACTGATCCCTCTTTGATATGTTGACGACGGTAGTGTTGAATGTATTTTTTTGTAACCAAATTAGATTAGAGTCATAATAATAATTAGTTCATCTCTACTTTGTAGTTTAGGTATAAGTTGTGTACAAACATTTATTTTGATAGATGGTAATTTGAGACATTTCGACCCTGCAGTGAAGCCTTGACAATGTTTTCCTTACAGGATGAAGGAGTGGGCGAAAAAAACAAGTTAGTAAAATAAGAAACTGTAATTATTTCACAAATATTTCTTGCTATTTTTTTTATTTTTTTTTCATTATAAGATATATAAGTTGAACATATGTCTTCCATAATCGATATATGCCCTTCCCAGACTCTAGTACTGTATAATTAGTCTTAAGTCAGGCAGTGGCGGATTGGAGTCGAGCCACGACAGAATTAACAAAAAGACAAAGGGAATATGCCAAAAAGAAAAATGTTCAAATGGAATATGCAAGTGGAAAATAATGAAATGAGTTTCTTGGATTTTTGACAAAAATGAGAGAAATGGCAATTAAGATCAAAAGACTACTAAATGGTAGAGAGGAAGTTAAGGAGAAAGCGACTTCTCAACATCTGAATCTAATGACCCAACGGTTCACTAATATTCATAAGGAGCGACTAGAAATAAAATATATATATTAATCCTTACAGTAGTTCTTCACTTTATAGAAATTGATATCCAGATAATTTTTCACTAAGGATCTACTTTTGAAAGNTCTCAACATCTGAATCTAATGACCCAACGGTTCACTAATATTCATAAGGAGCGACTAGAAATAAAATATATATATATTAATCCTTACAGTAGTTCTTCACTTTATAGAAATTGATATCCAGATAATTTTTCACTAAGGATCTACTTTTGAAAGCTAACCGTCATAGGAAAGTTCTTATCACAAACAAAACATCAAAGCATCAGTAATACCCTACCCTGTCTCTGTGCTACTCACTCTTTTAACATAAAATTTTTTTGTAAATCTTATTAATAACCCATTGAGTCGAATTTCGAACCTCATACATATAAAAAGTTAATAGAGATGAGTGAGATATTAGAATACCTTAGAATAACTTTTCCACACCTTCCTAACTTTATAAGTACATAAGTGAAGTACCCAATTACTTCTTGGATCTTGGATGTGGTGATGCTAACGTTAGAAGTTAGCAAGGTGAGAAAAAGTTGAACTATTATGATAATGATATGGACAAGGTTACATTCAACAAATTATATCTTTTTTTTTTGTTAATTTCACTTCGTCGTATGCTAAGAGACATGATGAGTCGAGAGAGAAATTAAAAGTGAAAGGTAATTTTTTTGTACAGGGACATTCAATTTTATTGAGTAACGATTTATTTATTTTTGTATTTTGTCTTTTATTCTCACTCCGTCTCTATGCTCTTAACACAGTACACAAAGTAGGGGTAAAAAAAAACTTCAAAAAATAAAAGTTGAAGAAAAAAAACTTGAAAAAAAAAATGAATGTCCCTGCATTATAAACTAAATGGCAGAAAATAAAGTAGACATGGAGAAAGTTGAGTTAGGTGTAGATGTGAAATTTAGCATTATAGTGAGATTGGGGGGGTTTCAACCCCATAATATTTTTTTTTTCTTCTCTCCATTAGTTTTGAAGTTAAATAACATTTTTTCATGTGTACTTAATTTGTTTCTCTATTGTAATACATGATGTAATTTGAAGGACTTACTTGAGGAGTTATTTTGTACTGTAATAGGAATTTCACTAATTTGCAAATGCTTGTTGAGTAGAGCAGCTGCAACTTTCGTCCTGAAAAAAAAAAAAAGAGAAAAAAAATGTTGTCAAAAGTTATCGAATGCATGAGAGTAATTAGTTGGGTAGAGTTTTAATCTTTTTTTTTTTTTTTTTTGAGAAAAGCGCGGTTATTTTAAATTCATCTCCTTGAGAATGGGAAAAAGTTAGAAGAACCCACTTTGGGAGAAAGTTATGATAAAATTTAAAAAGTTTCATCGCATGTGGAGATGCGGGGTTTTATTGTGGGTTGGTTGGAGTTTTGATAATACAATTTCAAATGAGTTTTCCTAACCTTTCATCTGGTAAGTTAAAAGACGGAGACGGAAATTTTCTACAAGTCATTTTTCTTAGGAAATGAGTCTAGGGGGGGATCACGTGGGAATGGGTATATGACAGAAGCCATACACAAAAAGTTGACAATGAGACGACAAGGACACGGAAATGATCATGTTAACGAATCCAAAAACTAAGGACAAGTCTTTTTCTTACTACTCAAACTTTCAAAACCAGGATTTTTTTTTTTTTTTTTTTTGATACTTTATTATACATGATGAATTTTCTCTTGAGTAAACTTTCTCTTCATTATCTCAACTAGCAAGATTCTACTCAAATTTTGAATTTGATGGGACGAAAAAAAAAAGTGAGAGTTGGAAACACGACAGTACAGAAGTTACATGTCAGATTGTATAATGCTTTCTTCATAGTCAATTTCTTTTAACGTTTAGTTTATACTTCCTGGAAGCTTCAATATACTCTCGAACCAAATAGCATTGAGCCCTCAAAGTTCTCGCCGCGAGATTTTTTGTTTTTTTCTTTCGAGATGTGCGCGTCTTCTCATTTAAACTTTTAGGTTGTGAAGTTAAAGTTTAATTCTTAATTCAGATAAGTCTTATTTTTTATTTACATTTACCTTGCCACCAAAAATTCAAAAAGACATTAGTGTTAAAGGTAAAACCATTTCTAATTAAATTGAAGGAGAGTGTACAAGGAGTTGGGCGGGAGACATCTGATAGCAAGAAATTTCTAGGAAAAATTGGAATTAAAAATGTGATTCAGGCAACTGCTATAGCATGTCAACGTATTAAAGGTGTTACTTGCGCCACATTAAAGACTTCCGAGACACAAGGTAAAAAATTTTTGATGTAATGAAAATCAAAAATGAAATAAATGTAGGCAAATTCTTTTAAATGATACACAAGTCCAAAACTCAAAAATATGAAAGGAAATATTGGATTCGCGAGTAGATTAATTGAAAGAAACGTTGAATTAACCAAATCTACTCAAAATCCTGTTCTAAAATTAGAAAATTCTATTTATAGCAATATCTGTGTAGAAATTTTTGAAACTCTGGACGACATGTCGTTCAAAGAGTAAAGCACAATACAATACAATTGATTGACTGCCGCACANATTTATAGCAATATCTGTGTAGAAATTTTTGAAACTCTGGACGACATGTCGTTCAAAGAGTAAAGCACAATACAATACAATTGATTGACTGCCGCACAGAACTCCAATTTTGAGATGTTTGTTTGGAAAATTGTCATATGCGACTCACGCCGAGGGCTCAATGCTATTTGGTTCGAGTAGTATATATATTATTTTTTTATTCCTTCCTATAAATCTTCACTTTCATCTCAATTTTCGTATTTATAACTCAAAATTGAAAATTCTTACTTCCTTTTCATGTAATTTTTGTTTGTCTATTTTGATTTCATGAACTTTTCTTCAATATATTATTAATTTCTGTCAAAACTTTAAGTCAGAGTAACTTTTATGAAAAATCAGATGAAATTCAAATGAAGAGAAAATCATTTCTATAAGTTTAAATACACTTGTACACTTTGACCAATTATCTAATAAGGAAGTGACTTTTGGCCTCTATACCATTTACTAGAGAAAGTTAAGTGCGCTAAACTAAATTTTTTTTTTTTTTTTTTTTTTTGAAAAAAAAAAAAATGTAACAATTTAAATAAAAACATGGAAAAGTAGGATAAAAGTATAAAATATTATTAAGTCTCTAAGATCACTAGAACAAAAGTTATGATTTCTTGAAAAATCAAATTTTTGGATATTATTTTCAAGAAACGATAGGACATGGGACAAAATGTCGCTTCCCTGTCTGCTAAAATTAATTTCTTCATTGTATAAGTTATCAAAAAAAAAAAAAAAAAAAAATAATAATAATGAAAAAGGAAATTAAAAAAATTCAAAATCATATTATTGTTGAAAATTTCTCTGGCATTATATTTATTTTCCAAATGCCAATGACTATTATAATGAAGATATTTATGAAGAAATTCTTTAGGAAATCCTATGGAAACGCGTCACTATTGTTTAGCGGATTTTCTCCTCTAGACTCTTTATATGTATTAGATTCTTTTATTTTCGGATTTCAATTTATAAATCCACCCTCTATGTTATTTATTATACATTAATAAATACTCCAATTCCAAGGATAATAATACATAAAGAGTATTAAGTTCTGCCTATTTAAATCCTACCAAAATTTGAAAATTTAGTATAATCTAAAGATGTCAATTTTTTCAATATTTTGAAATTATTTTGGGTTTAATTTGTGTTTAGAGAAAAGAGAGAAAGTGATGTTGTGTCTTTTTTTTTTTTTTTTTTAATAATGGGTTGGTTTTATGCTCATTATAATGGGGTAATTATAGTGACTGAGAGTCTATATTATTTTGGTCTTATATTAAGTGATTATTACCAAAAAAAAATAATAATGTTTCCCTCATTCAATAGCTAAAGTGTTAAGAAATAAATGAAAGTAGATTGTTTTAAATTTAAAAAAAAGAAGAAGATATTATCAATTGGTTTCTCTTCAATAGTCTGAGTATAGAGAGAGATATAAGAAATCTGTGGATATGAAAATCCGATTTCTGCATTCACGACCCCACCTCAACCACATAACCATTCCATAGAGACCATTTAATTCAAATTCGAATCTTGACAATAGGCAAGAGAGAATCTACATAATCCGCTTCAAATGACGACTATTTATGGCAACTACTTTTTTTTTTTATCAATTTTTTATGAACCAAAACCTCGTCATTTGGATTCCTCCTTTCTCTTTAAATTGAATTTTTTCCTTTCCAAAGAGTTCGAATTCCCAAGAAAAAAAAAAAGAAAAAAAAAAATTTTTTTTTCTCGGATCTTTTCATTTCCTTTTTTTTTTTCGGGAGTAAAAGTAGGTGGGAATCAGATGAAGACGAAAATATTTTACTCATTTTTCTCTACCGCTCGACCAACTTGTTGAGAATCCTAAACATGTTTCTTCATAAGAAGAAAAGAAAACGAGTGTGAATGACCAGAATATATTGTCGAATTTTTCCCATCCTTCATCCTCATTTTGAAGGAAATGAGAAATTGAAAAACTCCCGCCCTTCATCACAAAATCCAATAGTAATAGTGCGGTTATGACTCTCTACTCAACTGTCGTGGTAAAATTAAAATTTCATGGATTCCAGCTCTGGCTCTAATCTCAAGAGACTTGGGAGGAAATTATTAAACTCATATTCATAAAGAAAGTCATTCTAGAGTTTTTTTTTTTAAAGGAAACTACTGGTGAAAAGTTTGGTAGAAAGATATACAAAAAAAATAAAATAATAGTATGGGTTGGACGAGAGGGAAATTTGAAAATATTAATCTAAAGTATATGAGCTCAAGCTTTCTGTAGAATTACTACACTCAGTAATAACTATAATCCAAGTTTTATTGCTAAATTAGTAGGAAGAGAAAGCATAATTAAAAATTCTTTCGGGCTTATTGGAAAATTCTATAATTTTACTTTCTCAAAGTCTACCCGCACTCTACTGACTTTTCTTTTTATTCTCTTTGCTATGTCGTAGTCACCTCATTCGTCAGTTTACACATCTGAATATTTACGTTCTTTTTTTTTTACTTTTTTTTTCTCTTTGATTTTCAATCAGACTTGTACTAAATTATTATTATAAAAAAGTGTAAAAAAAATTTAAAAATAACCTAGACCTATCGGTAGTTGAGATAATTCTTAGTTATTGTTTTTCTAGAATGTAATCAATGAAGTGACCCAATCAATTCGTTCTATAAATAGTATCATTCTCATAAAGGTTGAAATAATTTAAGACTTTTCTGACGTAAACAACCACTGAGCTACTCAACCATTCTTTTACTTTACCTGTCCAGTTTACGCATGGGAGTTATAAATTATACATAACTAATCAATAATTTTCAATTCGACAACGTATCAACAACAGACAAACACTCTTTCTCATAAACAATAATTCTATCTAATAATTTCACAAAAGAAAAATTATAGTACAAAATATGTTGAGTCCAATTTCATTTTACGCAGGAATATTTTAACTTTTAGTTAGATTAAAGTAAGTAAAGTAAAAAAAACAACACTTTTCTACATAATCCTCTATGTGTATAGCTCTTACTGCTGTCATATTTTGTGGTTTGGAAAGAGATTTAGTAGCAATTTGTTTAATACGATGTTGATGAGGTCATNGTATCAACAACAGACAAACACTCTTTCTCATAAACAATAATTCTATCTAATAATTTCACAAAAGAAAAATTATAAGTACAAAATACGTTGAGTCCAATTTCATTTTACGCAGGAATATTTTAACTTTTAGTTAGATTAAAGTAAGTAAAGTAAAAAAAAAACACTTTTCTACATAATCCTCTATGTGTATAGCTCATACTGCTGTCATATTTTGTGGTTTGGAAAGAGATTTAGTAGCAATTTGTTTAATACGATGTTGATGAGGTCATGTCAAAGTAGATGGAAAAGTGAGATGCATTTGTAAATATTTGCATTGGCTAGGCTCCAGTCTAGACAAAAGGTTTGGTTTCATTTTTCTTTCTTTTTTGAAACTTTTTTTTTTTTTTTTTTTGGAATACACTTATACAGCTGGATTTAGGAAAAAAACAACACATGAAACCATCAATGTCAGGCTATTTGTCGTGAATTGACAGCAGTTTTTGATCCCCCCTCCTCTTTCAAAAAAAAAAAAAAAAAAATGAAGGTCCTAGGAGGGAGTTAGTGTGGGTGGATGACCCCCTGATCCTTGTCACTTTGAAGGATGGATGAGTGAAACTTGTCGTTTATAAGGAAATTTAGTAGTAAAGAATGGGAAAAAGTTCAATGGGATTTTTAAGTGAAAATGTGTCAATTGGTTGAGAAAAAAATTTTTCACAATTTGACACATGGATCCTATAAACTACGACTTAAGGGAGAGAGAAAAAAAAAAGAAAAAAGAGTTTTTTGGTGAAAGTAGAGACAGGATTTAAATCCTGATGCGTGAATTTATGATTTCGATTTTCTCACNATAAAAAAAAAGAGAAAAGAGTTTTTTGGTGAAAGTAGAGACAGGATTTAAATCCTGATGCGTGAATTTATGATTTCGATTTTCTCACTCTTTAACTTCCACTTCCATTCCAAAGTAGTAACAAACATGACCATTTTCGTTAGAAACAAAAATACGAAATTCCTACGGGAGCAATGTGATGTAAAGAGAGAGAAAAAATACCCATTCGCAAAATATCTCGCAAGACACTGCTGGTTCTTTTCTCTCGTTTTCACTCCTGACTCGTCAGAAACAATAGCACATGCTAAATAAATTACTTTTTTTTTATCCGAAAGAAAAAGTAACGAAAACAAAAGCGAAAGAGGAAAAAAGCACATTTTCCCATTGTTGACAAGCAAAGAAAAAAAAAGAAAAAAAAAGGTATTGATTGAATAAATATTTTTTGCTTTGAATGGTAAATGGTAAATTCCCAAAAATGGGTTTTNTTATCCGAAAGAAAAAGAAACGAAAACAAAAGCGAAAGAGGAAAAAAGCACATTTTCCCATTGTTGACAAGCAAAGAAAAAAAAAGAAAAAAAAAAGGTATTGATTGAATAAATATTTTTTGCTTTGAATGGTAAATGGTAAATTCCCAAAAATGGGTTTTATTTGGAATTTTTTTTTTCCCTGTCTAACCCCCTGTTTTGGCAAATGGGCGTGAAAATTGAAAAGAAAATATAAGAAAAAATCTATTCTATCTATTGAGTAAATAGACGCTTAGACTTTACATCCTCTTAGTTGAGTTCGTAATAAGCCACATGATTTAAATAATTCAGAAGNTCCCTGTCTAACCCTCTGTTTTGGCAAATGGGCGTGAAAATTGAAAAGAAAATATAAGAAAAAATCTATTCAATGGGTAAATAGACGCTTAGACTTTACATCCTCTTAGTTGAGTTCGTAATAAGCCACATGATTTAAATAATTCAGAAGCAACTGTTCTGCTTTGAGGAGCTCATTTCGTTTTTTTTTTTCGGTATTCTTCTTCAGATAAAAGAAGTTTAGTCAAGTGGATCCATTAGGTTTCTTCTGTATAAAAAAAAAGGAAAAAACCGACTCCCGTCAATTTTAACCTCTTCCCTAATGTTGATGTCCACGTGCCGGAATTTTACCCAGTAGTATTTTCTAATGTATGAAGGTCAGGTAGGGAAATGAATATGACAGTCCACCTGTCAAAATCCAAACTCTTTGTCCCATTAATGTCACTCTACCAAAAGACCAAAGCCCTTATTCCAAATTTCAACCAAAAAAAAAATTTTTTTTTTGTAATATTGATTCATTTTCGAAAATGAACTATACTTTCCTTCAGCTAATTGAATAAAATAAAAAAATTTAGTTAACAAATCTTATAGTTTGTATTTGTAAAAAAAAATCATGTGGTGATGACAATGGTACAAAAAAAAACTATGGGTAACCCTGTAGAATAGTTTCATTCTAAATTAGCTTTTCACTTCATTTTCAATCATGTTTCNAATAGTTTCATTCTAAATAAGCTTTTCACTTCATTTTCAATCATGTTTCATTTCAATTTTTTTTTCCCACTAGTTTTAAATTTCCTGGAAATGATTTTACTGGATTTGAATTTCACTTCAATTTCATTTTCTTGAAAGTTACATCTAGCATCAAGTTTTTAAGAAATTGAAGATTTTCAAATTGGAAATAATTTCATAAAATTTAAAGGCACAAAAAAAAAAGAAACCTGAAATAAAAGGGAAGTGAAGTAAATAATTAGGTTGAAATGAAAAGGAAGTGAAAATTTTCAATTTCAAAAATAAATAACTAAAGTGAATAATTAAAAAAAAAAAAAAAAAACAAAAAATTAATTTTACAGGAAATTTAAATTAGGAGGGAAAATATTATTTTCAAAAAGATTTAATTCCCAAGTTCCTGTTGACGAAAGATTTTTTTTAGCTTAATAAATCTCACAAATGACCCACATGACCATTGAAACTGACATCAACTCTAGTCATAAATTATTGGGTTATAATAAAATCACTATAAATTCTAAAAACTTTCGTAATAATAATGTATAATATAGTACATAAGTACATACATTTAGTACATACTTTATAAATTTAAAAATACCACCCTTTCTAACTTTTTTTTCTTAACTCTAGAAACTCTGACTTGTTCCATATGGTAATGACACAAAGAGAGTGAGGAGTATTATATTTGGTGTATAAAATTTATAACTTTTCTATAAACTTTAGAATTTAAGTTTTAAACTTTAGAATTGAAGGGGTAAAGTGTCTCACATTATATTTACTACCTTAAGTAGAGGATTATATAACATTAAGTCAGATTTTTACAACTAAATTCCCTATCCAATCTAAGTAATAATTCTTTAAGTATAAGTTTAATAAGTTAGTTGTAATGAAAAGTAGTGGTTGTAGGTAGAGAGATTTAAGTTTATTAAATTAATTAGTAAATGTTAAATAGTTGTAGATTGAATAATGTAAATAGTTATAATTATTAAAAAAAACTATGTGTTGGAAGTTGTGAATGAGGTTTTTGATTAGGTTCTATCGACTTTATCATTAGACTATGAGTCTCTTTGATAATTTCTCTTGGGTTTAATTTCCTTGAGATATGAAAGTAGAGATAGTATAGTATAATATAGCATAGCATGATCACCAATTAACAAGAGATAATGGGAAGAGAGTCTATACACCTTGGTAACCAGGCGGAAGTCGTCGTGATGGTGAAAGTCTCTTTTGGTTTTTAGAATAACATTTACTCAACTTTGTAAAAAGTTCTCTGGAGTTTGGAGTCTGGGTAGATTTTAAGTCAGACTAGAGTCTTGGTTTCTTCCATTTTGAACAGGATTATGTACACCTGAGATGTAGTTTCCGCTCAAGGTTCTCCAGGTGGAGAGTAAACAATGGAAGAGAGGAGATTATTCCATTAATATTAATTGATATGTAGGAGGCGGGAGAGTTTAAACTAGGTTCACTTTCCCACATCAAGCCCTTCCGGCGCCTTTACTTTCACTCCCAACGACAACCCCACTCTCTCTCTCACTCTCACTTCTTTAAATTTACCACCAAAAAAAAAAAAAATTTTTTTATTCCTTTAACTAATCAATCCTATAGTGTTGAAAATTATTATGCTTTCAATTAAACTTACAACTTCGATTACATAATCTTTATGCTCACTTTGAGTCATACAACTTGTTTAGATCCGTTAGCCATCATTCCTTCTAGTTGAATTCGAAAGTAAATACAAATAAATCATTCCAAGTGCCCTATGAATATAATATATATATAGAAATTTTTTTCTTTTACCGTACACTTTCCAAGACTGAAGTTGATTGAGTAGTACAAGCGGTACGTAAATTTGCGTATATTTTCTATACTAAATCGTTATTTTTTTATCCCATCATCCCAATGACACACCCACACAACCCATCATCCTGATCTTTTTCAAAACAACATCTGCAACTTTTGTCACTTTACTAGACCTTGAGTGTCAAATTTTTTGCAGGCAGAAGACATGAAATCACAACTGTTCATTCAAATTCAAAATATAAAATATAAAAATTCATTCCATGGCATCTGGGTATGACAGTGTGAGATTTACAAAAATCATGTAAATTGACAGCTCATTTTTTCTTCATTCTTAAAAAAAAAAAAAATTTTTTTTTTTTCATAATTCTGTGTACAGTTTTTTTTATAGTTTTATTACAGTTTTACAACTCCTACCCTATCAAACAGGGAGTGAAAAGTAAAGAAGGAAGATTTGAAATTTTTAGAAGAGTTTATAGTAGTACTAGAGTACTATAAAAATATTACTTTCTAAAAAAAAATTATTTTTTTCTTACATCTTTTATCCTCCAAGTCTTGAGACTTAAGCCTTTCTCATTCTAAAATTGGATTCTTTAATTGAAATTAAATTAAGAGTCTAATTAATTTGAACATGTTAGGAAGGATCTCAGTTTCAATGAATGTCTAACAAGG
The DNA here is from genome assembly GCA_002738285.1 of Holacanthella duospinosa. Classification (NCBI taxonomy): domain Eukaryota; kingdom Metazoa; phylum Arthropoda; class Collembola; order Poduromorpha; family Neanuridae; genus Holacanthella; species Holacanthella duospinosa. The sequence goes on along the minus strand of NIPM01000022.1, from coordinate 1,003,512 downwards.
CTTAAATGGTTCTTGTAGATTCTCTCAATTTCCTTGATTTCAATCTCCCGGGTTCAATTTGGTCATGATCTAATGAAGGGAGAGACGTCTTCCACACTCATTTCTTTCCCTTTGACGTTTCTTTGAGGAGAAAATAGGTTCCCTTTGGAGTCCCAGCGTGTGACTTTCAAAACATTTTCAAAGATTCATCTCTTACGCCAGAAAGGACAGGGAAACAGAAGGACAGAAATCCGAGCCTAACAGATTTTTCTTTTTTGTTTATTTTTTTTTTTTAGAGTTGTGTGCGTGTGTTGCCTTTCTTTACGGACTTTCTCCGGATGAGAGTGAAAGTAAGTGTGAGAGTTAGGAACTGATATTAAATTCTCTCCAGACTTCCGTTGTTCTTACAAGACTTTCTCCTCAGGATCCTATTGTCTCCATTATTTCTCCATTTATAAAAAATAAAAAAATAACATGCGAGTTATAAGGAGGTGGAGCAGTTGTTAGATGTCTGTCCATCTTCAAGGCAAAAATGAAAAGCTCTTTCTCTACTTTTAATTCCGTCTTTGTTGATTTTCTCTCACGTCCCGACTCCTGAACCAACAGGAAACAGTAAGGAAACGGAAGGAAAACAAAAAAAAAAGTTTCGTCTAAATGACGGAAATGAAAAATATTAGACGAAAACTATGTTACTAGTAGAGAGTGTAAGAGAAAGAAAGTTTCTTTTTTGGTGGGAAATTCTATGAAATTGGAAATAAAATATTATTAATTGACAGTCTAGTAAAAGTCGGCAAATAAATTAAACACGGCCGACTCGTCGGTCGACGAAGACGTCGGGCACATGCTACCATTTTTACTGGCCAATTTCCTTTTTACAGGGTTCGACAATTATTTCAAAAATAGCAATGTACTCAAAGATTTTACAAACCGACTTTCTTCGCTTTCACTATTCCTACTCCTTGTTTATGTCCTCACTAATTAAGAAGAGTCTACAAAAGGTAAATTTTTAATTTGAATTAATTACATTTAGCTTGCGTAAAGTTCCATTAAAAACCAGAATAGAGACCACGCGATGACATAAGAAATTTGTCGAAAGAGGAACCTGACTTTCTTCAGTTGCTAAAAAATACTTTGGGTACCCTGTACGCACTGCCTTGCAAAAAAAAATAGAAAACTTGAGGTATCGATTTATCTAATTGTTACTTTATTTGAGATTTGATAATTATTGTGATGTTATGTAAGCCAACTTTATATTTGAATAATATTTCAAATCACACAAATTATTAAGTTCTACAAACTTTTTTTTTATAAAAAATATGTTTTTCATGTAAATAAAAGTAACATAGTAGAAAATGATTTCCGTTTCTATTTTTTGATTCGATAAGATAGAATAATGTCTTTGTATTCTTATATCGAACGTCAGAACCAGGACTTTCGGACACCCTGTAGTGCTTTTGTTAGAATGCCAACACCAAGTCTTCTATAAATTTTAGTTCAAAAAAAAACCCAACCAATCCCGACTTCATTATTTCTTAGTAACCAGCAAATCTGTCCCTTACCATTCAGAAATAAGATACCTACTTAAAATTCATTCACATCATATAAAACGAAAATATATAAAACTATTGCCTCGAGAACTCATCAGTAGATTAAACAAAAATGAAAATACTTTCTATTAAACTTTATTTAAGAAGAAAAAAAGCCTCCATCATTAGTGCTGTGGGCATATTTTTCACTTTACAAACTGTTCAAAAAACTTTAATAAGAAACTCTGATATTCAGGATTTCAAACTTGCTCAAAGCAAAACAATAGAAAGATGAACTGGAGAAATTTATTAATTTATTTCCTGAAAAAATCTAACTAGCAGTTTCATAATCAAACACAACAACAAAAAAAAAAAAAAAAAAAAAAAAAAAAAAACTATTTTAATGTACTCAGAAAAGACAAAAAAAAATAATTGAAAAATTGAGTGCGTGGTTACGATTTTAGAATTATAATCCCATATAACACAATATAGAAAAAGTCGGCAAATAAGACAATAGAAACTCCAATTACGGCGTCTTTGCTGGATATAATGTCAAATGTCTTTCCTACTGATGCTGGTCAAGCCGCTGAAAATGTTTGCCGAATAACTCATTTTCTATATAGACATTATAAAACGACACCAGTCGGTCAGTATTTCCAAGTTGAGTTAAAAAATTTTCCAACTTCTCCTAGACTGTATAAAGATTGATGAGAAAGAAAAGAAAATGTAGTAAAGTAGATTTAGTAGAGTCTATTTGTTGACATTGATTGTAATATAATTTGTAAAATACGGAGAGTGAAAAGGTATAGAAAGTGGTAGTTGTTGTCAACTAAACTCTAACCCATTACCTTCCTCATAATTGGAATTAGTGTTCAAATGGATTTGTGAGGGATAGGTAAAGGCATTGTGTGGTTCATCGACAAAAAAAAAAAACAAAAAAAAAAATTGTCAAAGAGAAAAGTTGTCTCACCGATAGAGGATGTGTTCCTGTTGCACGGCTTCTCGATAAATCCTCAAGTACGTGATAATCATGACGACGGCTGGGATCCAGAAGGAAATTGACGAAGAGACCACGGCGTATGTCGGATTTACTTTAAATTGACACTCATCAGCTTCCTGTCATATAAAAAAAAAATAAAAAAAAAGTAAAGAACATAGTTGATTTTTGTGGAGAAAAACTCATAATGACAAAAGTTGATGTTTTTTGAAACTCTTCAATCCAAGTCCCCCCTTTCCCCTCTTGAGAGAAGAAGTGCTGGAAAGCGTTTTTAGTTAAGTTAGAATGACGTTTGTCTCATTATGAAGTACTAATTGGATTTAGTGGCCAGGAGTGGTAGTCTGAAGGCTTTTTGGCTCAAAAGAGCTATTCTTGTCTCTCGTTAGGTAAGTTTCCCTTAGGATAAAAAAAATTGGAGAAAGTAGAACTGACAAGTCCAGAGAGCAATGGAAAGGACCTTAAGTTATTTAACATTAATGGGGTGAGTCGACAGGCAATAGATTTAGTAGACTTTCACGTCATTCTACTCCTGGAGTACTCAACTATCCCTTGGATAATTTCTTTGTCAAACACTATTATTCTCACTTAATTAAAAAACTATGGAAGATAAATTTTTAAAGACTCTAAGGAGCTGTTTAGGAAAAGATAAAATAAAAATTTTACAAATCTAATTATGTACAAAAGTGTGAGATTTAGAAAAGAGAAATCAAAGGGAGGTTTCTGTTTTTGTTGAAAATTCTAATAAAACGACGTTTTATTTCTCCCTTGAGACTAAACAGTTGAGCGAGGGTTAATTAACACTCAAGTCGTCGGATTACGATTTACTCTTGAATTCAAACTCTTTGTGACTTGAATACTATACTCTTCATACTAGACTTTAGACTATGGAAGAATAAAGTAAAGAAACCGTAGTTAATTGGTTAAGTTTAGAAATTTAATTAAATTATACTCATATAGGAATCATCGACAATACACACACCTTTTCACTTTTTCACCACTTTCACTCAAACTTTTTTTTATTATCTTACAATGTATTCAAGGGTTGTTTTTTTTGTTTTTTTTTTTTTAGTAAAAAGTAATTTATTAGGAATGACAATGGATTACTCTGTTCAAAATTTTTTTTTCCTATGTGACTATCATACAAGAAAAGAAAAGAATATAGAAATAATTCAGTAGGTTTATTTCTTACTTTAAGTAGCGTAAAGCATAAAGAAAACAAGTTGTATTAATTTTAAATCTTTATTCCTCAGGTGTGTTATGGTGTAGAGAAAAATAATTTAAAATAAAAAAGTCAATAAATACATTTCGTGTTTTGTTAACGAAATGTACTTTGAATTTCGAGAGCTCATATTCTATTCATAAGGTCGGATGAGAATTTTAGCAAGAAATCAATGGATAATGGGATAATGTTATTTTTAGAAAATTTAGGCTAGTAGTTCAAGAGTGGTGGTGGTGGTTGTAAATTTGAGGGTTTCTATGACTCGTTTTTTTTTCTTTCTTCTTCTCAATTTTGAAAATGACAGAGGACAGGAGAGAAAATTGACTTTTTCTTTATAAATAACTTTATTCTCATGGTCTGAAATTGAGAACCAATGAGAGCCTTCTGTTCTTCTTCTTAGGACTATCTCTCTCTTATTTCCTTGGCAATGATGATCTTTTTCGTTTGCTTGACACCAAGGGACTAATCGTCGTCGCCAATGTCGTCGGAGAGAATGAAGACAAAAGAGAAAGGAATACTTAGGATTGGTTGAATTGGAGAAAGATCTATTTTTTTTTCAAAGGATAAACGTGGTGAAAGAGAACATGAGGATTTGGACTAAGAGATTTCCGGAGGGTTTCTACGTTTTCTTTAGCTTTTTTTTTTACCAAACCTCTGAGACAGAGATGGAGGAGAAAACTAAGACAAAAAAAAATCAGAAAAAAAAACCCATCAGAAGGCAACTGTCAACCAAAATGTCACTTTCTCTCTAACAAAAAAATAGGAGAGAAAGTCAAGGAGAAAGTCTACTTTCCTCTGGGCATTCCGTGAACAAAGAAAACTACTAACTTACCTGTCCTTGTTTATCAGAATTTTTCTCTGTTGAGTAAAAACCACCAAAGATCGGCAGAAAAGAGACGAATCCTGGTAGAATCCAAATTGCCGCTGTAAAAAAAAGAAAAACAAAATGTGATTTTTTGAATATTTACAATTCATTCCAAAACTATAAGCGGAACCATTTTTTTTTCAGAATTCAAAGAATTATTCAAATAATTCTTATCTAAATTGTCAAAATGAAAGAGTGCCTAGTATATTTAGAAGATCAATAGTACAGTATGTCCCAACAAATATCCTCCACAAGAAGTAGTAAGTAATAGTCAACCAAATTTTCGTTAAACTTCGGCGCGAAAATCAAGAAGCTGATTTAAGGGAGGTGAGGGTGTAAACTTTTTACACAACACTAAAAGTCATGTAGGTAAGGAGATCCTACAACTTGAAGTTTATAGTGAAAACTTCACTCCCTCCACTTTTTGAATTTCGCGCCTAAGTCTCTAAAAGATTTGGCTTACCTTTACCACTTTTGGAGAAAAAGGAGAAATGGCACAGGAGCTGTTAGCGCAAAGATATCATAAATTTTGTATTATCTTTTTTATACAAGTTATAACCAATCGTTATAATATGTCGTTAGTAAAACTTACTTTCCCTAAAGATATTAGAGTTAATTTAGTGAGTTAAAGTAAGAATTAATTGAGCAGGAGTTTATCAAATGTAGCTCATATTCTCAACTGCGGGAGAAAGGGTGGAATAGTGTTTTTTTGAGAGTTTGAGAATTTATTAACGTGTCTAGGTCATCATTACTTACAATGTTAATTTGATCTGACACGCCTACTAATGCAGGCCTAATTACTTAACTATGAATGTTTTAATGTGTTACTCGGCACTTTTAAGGGTAACATTTTATGAGCTCAATCGAGTCATATTGGTATTGGAACGTGATAGGTCCGTTTAGTTAGATATTCGTAATTCTGTTAGTTGTTAGTTAGTAGTGTAAGTGTCCATTCTATTGAATTTTGCCCATTTTAATACTTCTTTAAATTTGTTTAGTGATTGTTGAAATTTACCTTTATTAGATTGGACATACCTGTTCCAAATGTTAATAATGATAATCAATTTGAGTGTGCTGACTTCACTATTTTTAAATTTAAATATTCCCACCCATAGGTAGTGGGTTTTTCTCACTTTTTTTTTTGTAAAAACTTGAGGAAAATAAAGATATAAAAGTTTGGTTACTTATGTACACAAAATCCCCATCTGTGACTATCACAGATGGGAAACGTTTTCTTCAAAACCGTAATTCAACTCAATAAGATCAGAACTTGAATTGTATTGAGAATCTCATCTTCTCCGTTGTTCTTTTTTCCTTATAAAAAACTAACTTTTCTCCACGCTTGAAATCATGTTGAGTATTTTTTCCATCAAGGAAAATAGTGATCCATGACGACGAAAATGGTGATGAGGCCCCTTGTGCATACAAACGAGTAAAAGGTGTTCCCAATTTAAAAAAAAATAAATAGAAAAGTGAAAGTTGTCTCTACTGTAGTTTCTCCCACTTGAGACTTGAGACGTCCCATCAAAACCATCTACCTACCTCTTCGTTGGAGAATAAAAAAAAAGATATCGACGAGACTTGGAGGGTAGTAAAATAGTTTGTAACTCTGTTCAAGAGGAAGTGTACTTTCTCTTTTCCACATGGAGAGAGTAAGAGTACTGGAGAAAGTAAGTAGTAGGATTTGGCAATTTCAAATTCAATCTTGAGTGGACAATTTAGCATGAGGGAAATTTTGCCTATTAAATAATACACGGATCAGAAGAGAACTGTAAGAGAAAGTATATTATTGAGTTTCACTACTTTTAGACTACTAGTTAGTTAGAAGAGATTCAGGATTCCTTCATTCATGGATTATTCTAACAATTCTAAATAACATAAATAAAAGAGAAATTATTTTCATTTTATTGATTTAATAAACACTTGCAAAATACAAAATTTCACCATTTCAAGAATATACTACAAGTTCATTTACTTTGTTCTCTGGTACTGGTTTTTATTCATGATAAACTAATACTCTTAGTTTTGTTTCAACAGTCTAGGAGAACCCAGTGAATAAGCCGTCTTGGCCGGTGATAACATTTTTTTTACCGGCTCAGTCGATCTTTTCAACGACTAAGTGACTTTTATGTCAGTCAGAGGGAAAAAAAAATTTTTTTTTTTGATCTCGTAAGTTTACCAGTCGGGCAGTCTTATTTGATAACTTCTCCTGGACTGTTTTGAGAANCATTTTTTTTACCGGCTCAGTCGATCTTTTCAACGACTAAGTGACTTTTATGTCAGTCAGAGGGAAAAAAATTTTTTTTTTTTTTTGATCTCGTAAGTTTACCAGTCGGGCAGTCTTATTTGATAACTTCTCCTGGACTGTTTTGAGAACATTTTGTTTTACCTCCTTTTACCTCTAATCCAAATGTACCAAATTTGAAAGTGAAAGTTCAAGAAACAATGTAATTTGCTTTTGAAATGACATTCTTATTTGAGCCAGAGGTATTAGAGTGGGATGAAAGTTTACAATAGGGACACTCCTGTGTTTGAATTTACCCAAGAAAACTGAATTTTCACTGGGTATTTTCTACTGAGAGGTTTTTTTTTTTCTTCTTCCCTCTCTTACCTTGTGGAAAATGATGAGGTAGGACGCTGTCTCAGAATAAAATGAGAAAGTAGACTTTCCCCTTATCTCCACCAGAATTGAATTTGTGTACGAAAGTCTTCAAAAATTTTTTTTGTACTTGGACGTTCAAATTTAGTATATAGTCTTGTTGGCTCAAAAGATTCTTTTTTTTTTGAAAAATTCTGTCGCCCGTTGCCCATATAAATATTCCTTAGAATGAGTCTGTCAATAAGGATTTTTTTTTGGTATTGGATTCTAGTTGATTACTTTCCTTTGGATTATGTCAGAAAAAGTCATTCCATTGACAACACTTACCTTTAGAATAAACCATCTTTTTTTTTTCATCAAGAAAGTTTTTTTTTTCTTCAAGAAAGCTACTCAATTTCTTTAATCCATCTTAACCTAAGGAAGAACCTAAGAACTCGTAGAGAAAGTTAATCAGTGACAGCACAGGTTGTTTCAAACTAAACTCACCCCCTCTGTTTCCAACTTTCATCGAATCTTATTTCATCGAATTTCAAAAGACTATTTTGAAATTGGCACAAACCTCGCTAACTTAAAAATAATAAGTGACTAAAGTAAAAGTAAAAGTAAAAGTAAAAGTAAAAGTAAAGGACGATTAATAATTTGGTTTCATTATTATTTTTTTTTTAATTGACGCGGATGGTTAGGTATGTTTAGTTTGAAACAACCTGTACATTCCCAATTCAAAAGTCCCTATATATTTATATTTATATTTATATTTATTTCTCTATCCATTTTACCTTCCCGCCTTACATTTCCCAACAAACGGCGTTAGTATAATGTTTTTTTTTTTTGAAAAATGTGAATCTATCAAAAAAATTATGTTAAGTATAGTTAGTAACAGTGTTGGAAGAACGGTGAGGAGAATAATACATTAAATCAACGGTGCGCATAAAAGAAGAGAAAATAATATCAAAGTTAAGCATTAGCTGTAGAAAATGGGTTGTAGTGAAATCCAGGAGACAAAGTATAATGACTTTTTGTAGTTTTTTTCTCTTCTTTTTGCATTATCTAAACGCCAGTATCCTCAAGTAGTATTGAAACAAGTTCTTGTTAGTTTTTTGTTCAAGTAGTTGGTTAGAGATACGAAGTCTCGGCCTAACCACTCCTAAACGTCCGCTGTCTAATATTGCCTACTCAGGATCTTCTCTTACTTCTAACATTATAATATTCTAGTCATTTAAGTTCTAAAGAGAATGGAGAAATTTAACTCACTACCTGCTATCCCTCAATCCGGCGACAAAAGGCCTCACCAAAGTACTCAAAATCATTGTCTCTAAAAAAGAAGTTAAGTTGCATGGAAAACCTTTCAGGAGAGATTCATTAGACAGATTAAGAAACCTTGAGAGTCGACTACGGACTTTTCAGACTAAAAACTTTGAAACTGTTCACTCATCTTCAACTAATCAACTTACTACTATATAAGTAGTAGAAATATACAGTGAGAACCAAAAACGGATTTTCTCTCCTTCAAATCTTTATTTTAGCGAAAAAAAAAATAAAATAAGTGGAATTTATGAAGGGGAAAGGAGAAAGTCAGTTAATCGGAGGAACAAAAGGAAGAGATAAAGAGAAATTACAATGAAGAGAGCTTTAGGCAACTTTATTCAGTCTACCCATTATTTAGACACTTTTTCAACAACTAGGACTTCAATCGGAACTTAGAGTTGTACAATTCTTGAGTCTGTCTGTCTGTCTCTGCTATTTTGAAAAGAAAAAAATACCAAATGACAATGTGAAGAAATACGCACAAAAAAAAATTTTTTTTTTAATATTTTTTTTTTTCTTGGTGAAAGTCTTGTCTTTATTTGTAATCAGGAAGTGGAAATGTGTGTAAGTATAATTTTTTTTTTACGACAACACAAAAGTTTGATTAATAAAAAAGTAATAATAAACTAAATTAAATTTGACTAATCTAAACGTTATTTACTGGAGATTAAATAGTTTTGATGAAATTTAATTTACTCATTGTATAATTTCTACAACTATTAACACACCTTTCCATACTACACTTGTAGTACAATGTCACTACTTTAGGTAGTATTTATTTAATGATTTGTATAATAAGCCTGTCATTATGTCACACGTTACACAATGGCTCTTAGAGTTCTTGCCTGTGGTGGTAATTGACGTAAATTCAAAATGAATGTAAAGAAAACATACTGACACAAGTTGGATTAGTTTGAAAAAGATTGATAAGGCACACGATCTTTTCCGATTTTGTCATTTTACAATTTTGTAATTTTGCAATTTTGCATTTTTGTATTTTAAACGAGTGAGTGTGTTTATTTATATTTTCTTACTCAAAATATATTTTAAACCAATATATCTCAAAATTTCAACACATGGTTATATCCATTTCCTAACAGAATGGTGAGATTTATTAGAGAAAACGGAAAATTACTAATGGGTAACCCGAGTCGGTTTTTCCTCTTTTAGAAGCCAAATTTTCAAACAAACCTCTTTTCTTTTCGATATTTTCTCTTATTACATGAGAAAATTTATAATCACTTTTTCCAATTTAATCAAAATCATCCCTCAAGGAAAATAAGCTTAACGAGAAAGAAGGGATACGAGGAGAAAGTTTCTTAATCAGAAGAAAGGTAAAGAGAAAATCCTAAGCCCAAATAAATTTCAAGAAGAAAAAAATACTCTCAAAAGAAAGTCTTTCATTTTTTTCTTCTTCTTCTTTTGAGTACGTTTTTGAACAACCTAAGGTAGAATTAGTAAAAAAGGAAACCGTAATCCTTTTCATCAAAATCAACCTTCGATTCAAAATCGGATAGTAGAAAAAAAATATATTTTTTTTTTTAAAGTAATTGCTCAAATCTCTATTGAATGTGACATTTTCATCCTCAATTGACACCGGGAGTGGAGGGTTAAACTTTGAATCTTTTCCAAACTAAACGAACAAAAGTTTATTTTTAATTTATCTCTCTGTCAAATCAACCTTCCTACTATTAGTACTAAATATTATTGACTTTCAAGTTGTCATTAGAGTGACACATTTTAGGAAGTTTAGAAACCTAATTCTAATTAGTGGTCAAATTTGTCGGGTTCTTTTGAAACAAAAAAAAAAGAACATTTTTTTAGTAGAAGACTCAACGGTTCCCGGTAATTAGTGTCGACATTGCGGTTGAAGCGATTGTTGACCTCAAGGTTACTATAGTAAATTTGCTCTATGGAATAAAAAAAAAAGAAATTGAAACTGATGTACATAGAGTTCATATTGTAAAGGACTTGACCACTAATTTCAAACCAACGGAAGTTTAAATTCTACAATGAAATTTCCTTTCACAAATCATTCTATGCGGTAAGAGATGTAATTTTTTTTTTTTTTTTAAATAATTAAAAAATAGCCTTTTTTTTATTTAAAGAAAAAAAAACACATCCTATTCTGGAGACGTAAAAGTGGCAATAAATCTATCGCTTTCCTCGCAAATGCGTCGGAGAAAGTTTGAAAATTAAGAATAAAAAAAATGCGCTAATTTCTCTAATGACTTTCTCTAACAAGGTGTGCTGTCTCCGTTGAATATTAAGCAGAGTCAGGGAAAACGGAAGATGTTAATAATAGGATTTTTTTTATATTAAAATGGTTGGATTGGTTCCTTTTTGGACAATAATAATAGGTCCTTTTTCATTTCGTCATGGGTGAAAGGGAGAGAAAGTAAGAGTTCTTATACTATTGAGCTTTTCAAAATCACTGGAATGAGACAAATTGGTGAGACTTAAGAAATTTAGAGAGATCACATTACATTGTTAGAAGAAGTGGAAGATGATAAATGGTGAAAAGAAAGATGATGACAACTATTTTTGAGCTTAGCTTTGCTCGAATAAACTAGATAACTTATCATCGAAACGACCCTTAGCTATGCCAAGTTCCATTTTCATCACTACCGAAAATTTTTTACAATCCTAACCAAATTTTTATATCCTGTCTTTCACCAACTTTCTTCAAAAAAATAAACTACTAGAGTCAAGTCAAGAGGCGTAAGAAATGAAAAATACTGGAGTCAGATTCAAAATATTCACATTCATTTTCTAGATATTAGTTCATAATTGTTCTTCCTTTGGAAAAGAGTGGGATAAAATACAGTCATACCACTTAGGTTTTGGTTCAAGAAGCCAATTTTAGCTCATACTTTTCTTTGGTAAAAAAAAGGGGTGAACCAAAGATAAAGTGGCAAACTTATCTTAGAACAAAAAAAAATTTTTTTGGGGGAAAGTCAAAACAATTTCAGAAAGATTATGAAAAAGTAGAGCAGAGAATTTTTTAAATCAAATTTCTACAACTACTACTACAAAAAAATATGATTTTTTTTTCTAATTAAAATTTTTGAACCTTTATGACTTTGTATCTGATGAGCCGGTGTCTAGACACTGCCGCCCCCTCCCCCCCTCGCTTCCCAACAAAAAAAAATTAGTTTCGGAATAAATTGAGCATGGTTCCATAGTTCAAACTTTCTCCAGAAAAGAGCACGAGCACGGGGGAAAAGTATCATCTTCCAGTGAACCAAATCTTAGTGGACTGACTGTATGAGCCAACTTTTACATTTCAAATTACGCGCACTCAATTAACTGCCCCTATAAGTAGTTTTTGAAACAAAATGACTTTCACTAATAACCAAATTACTAGTGAACTACCCGTATAACATCAAAGTTTGAAGTTGCCAATTTTCTTGACCCATTCAAATGAAAACAGGTCAACAAATCAGAACTTTTCAAACAAATCAGAAGGAATCCACGTTTATAAAAAAAAAATAAAATAAAATAAAAAAATTTATTTATTTATTTTTTGGAAATGTTGAACTACTTAGGTAAATAATACAAATTATAATAAAAATCAATAAATTTTTGTTAGATATTATCAATGTTTGAGACACACTGTAGATTAAATGTCAAAATGTTACATCAAACTTTTGACAATCAATCGCCGGTTTATTTTCGTACATTCGTAATTTTCGTCTTAAAATAACAATAATATTTCCTGACGTTGAGATTGACGTTATGATATAAAAAAAAGAAGAATATAATTTTTTTTATCTGAGATAAAGAGAGTATGATGTGGGAAGTTTGTAAATAAATAAAAATTAAGATTAAAGAGAGTCATACTTACTGAGCATAACTCGTACAGTTCGTGCCGTCATGGTGAGAGGATACTGGAGTGGCTTGCAAATGGCGTAGTACCTGTCCACAGAAATACAACAAAGATGGAGGATGGAGGTTGTACAAAAGTAGACATCCAGAGAATTCCAGAGGTCACAGGTGACTTGATCAAATAACCACCGACCCTCATTGAGAGTCTGACTAGCATTGAAGCTCATTGCACAGAGAGCCACGAGCGTATCAGCAAGGGCCAATGAAACAACAAAATAGTTGGTCCATGTCCGAAGTTTTCGATTCCTCCACACTGCCACAATCACAAGGGAATTCCCAAGTATTGCAGAGAGGATAATACCCACGAAAATAATTAATTGAGCTAACCAAAGGAAAACCATTGTAAATAGGGACTGACTTAAACTTTGACCTGAGTAAGTTTATAATATTTTACAAGTCCTTGGATAATTCTTGAGTCAAAATTAGACCTGGGCTGTTGAAGACAAGTACTGAGGAGAGATGACAGGGCCATAATGTCTCTAAGGTAAGGTATCTTTTCACTTTCAGTTACTCACTTTCACTCTCCCCTCCCATTGTTGATTCTTATTTCTAAGAACGACTTGAACCAATAATGACTCAAGAGGTAGTAGAATAGTCTCCAAAGATAACGATGATGGCTTGATGAAGATGAATCCGTGTTGGTGATGTCAATATTTTTCACTTTTTTTTTCTTTTTTACTTTTTCTTACTTCCTGGAGCTCCCTACTCCAGAAACTTCTAATTTCCTTTGAGTATATGTCACAGTTCGCAAATTTTTATTTTTTTTTTTTTTTTTACAAAAAAAAAAAAAGAAAAGCTACAGAATTCATGGACTCATCTCCTCTTCCGTCTTCCAGTTTTTTGTCCTTTGGAAAAAAAAAATAATCTGTCTTTGGGCCTTGACAACTTGGAGACACTAATAGGCTTGTGTAAGAAATACAACGAAAAGCAAGTCTTATTAAGCTTCATTCAACTAGTAGTTTGAGTCCTTACGACATACAGGGAGAGACAGTGCGCTTCTTTCTTTAGGTTCAGTGCGCTTCACAAAGTCTTAAATTCTTAATCACTGTGTCTCTAAATCTCATAGAAAGGGATATCCTCCCGGGTTCTATTTTTACCGGAAATGGATACGAATCCTTTTTAAATTCTTTCTTTTTCACCTAACTAAACTACCTGGATCTGGATAGAATTTAGTTGAAAGGAATTTCAAGCGCGACAGCGCCAATTGAGAAATTTTGAATTCGAATTCATCTCCTCATCACCTGCCTCACCGCCACTACCACCACAAAAAAAAACGATTACGCAGAACCACAAGTTGCGGTGATGTTTTTCCCCTTTCGTTGTTATTGTTGGAATAATTATTGTTCTTAAACTGATTCTCTACAATTGACCTAATGATTATTGTTTCTCTAATGACTATTGTTGTAGTCATTCCAAATTATTTTGACTTGATTGAATGGGCAATTGAAAATTAAGGAAATGAGATATTTTACCTGAGAAATAGGGTAAATCTACTACCTCTTGGACGTTCCTAGTCTCTGACGACATCATGAGAGGATGATCTTTGAAGGTGATTTAGTTATGAATGATTTACCAAAGGGATGGAAAAATCAAAACTTGAATTCAACAAAGTAATATAAAAAAAAAAGAACAATAGACACGAGAGAGATTGAAAACTTATTGTCAAAAATGTCTGTAGTTGGTAGTTGTTGAGTAATTGTTAAGATGACTACTCAAACTCCACTTGAATTTTCTAGAGGCCAATGGTTTGCGTGATTTTTTTTTTTCTTGCAAAAATTTTCAATGTCACTTAAAAACTTGTCCTGAAGTATAAAATTAATGACTGAAAGTTCCATCCTCAGACTACTGTGGTTGTTGGTTCCTTTGGTTTTTCGGATTTTGGCGAATTGCCGGAGAGCTTAACTTAAAGAGTCACCCGAATTTTATATCTACTACTATGACGTTAAGAGATGAAAAAGAAAAAGAAAAAAATGGCAAACCTACTACTGTTGTGAGTCTTTTCGTCAAAAAAATCTTGTCTTAAGTTGAACCTGTGTGTAATTAAGGTAATTGTTAGTAGCTAATTGATTCCAACTTCATTATTCTTTCTTTCCTTTTTTTTTTTTTTTTTTTTTTTTNTGGTAAGATTTGTTATTAACTTTGGACACATGTCCAAGCGTCGTCTGCGGTTTTATAAGGGGTGGGGAGATGGGGGGTGATAACGAGTCTTTCTATTGGAACCCACCGCAAAAACTATTGAACCACGGGGCTTAAAAGTGTCAGATGACTCGGAGACTTCGAGATGTCGACTGGTAGTGGTAGTTGGTAGGTTTACTGGTCTTGGGCCATCCAAAAAATTTTTAAGACCACTGGCACACGCGCTGAAATCCATTCCATAGTTTTTTTCTCTCTCTCTCTCTCCCAAGACTAAAAACCGTTATTCTTGAGGACAAGGGGGGAAAGTTAGTAAGAAAGATTTTAAACGACGACGACCCACCGGAACTACACCTATTTAACTAACTTTCTCCATTGTCTCTTCAACTTTGAGTCAATTTTATCCTTACATTTGGTTCATCCTCAATAATTTTGAATTTTAGTTTCCAAAAAAAAAATTTCTTTTTTTGAGAATTTTTTTTTTTTTTTTTTTTTTAAGAAATAACCTACACAACTACAGTCAGGAGGATGCGGATGAGCGGATGTTTTGGTAACTTTTAAAGATTATAAGTAGACTTCACTGTAAAGTAAGCATCATGACATGGCATGATTGATCACTAACGAATTACAAAATATCTGTTACAATTCCAAAAAAGACTGATCTAAGGAACATTGTCCCAAGTAAGCGTTTTGATTAATTTTTGTACTCTTATATTATTTTCTGGAAATAAAGAGAGGGCTTTATATGGAATTACTCTCAGGGGGTGAGGGGAGGGGGGTTGTCGAAGTGACAAGGTTTTTTTTTTTTTTTTGGATCTAAGGAGACACGACAACGTGAATCTTCTCAAAGTTCAGGAAATGTCCTTGGGACTTTTGTCCCCTGACACAAGGTACCTTTCCGCATTTTCTTTAGAGCGTAATAATCGTCAGAGTTCACTCTTAATTACATATCAAGGCTTCTGTTTCTGTTGAGTTCAAATTGAGGTGACCCAATTCTTCTTAAGTGGAATGTTATTGGCTAACATAGTGACAGACGACGACAGACTAACTGGAATGTATTCCTATCGTAAAAATCAATTAGCTTAATGTAAGAGACTAAAAAAAAAAAAAAAGAAGAGGCAGGATGATTTTTGTTGGAAAGGTTGAAATGACAGAGACTCCTTGTCAATTTCGAAGAGGTTGACAATGACACTGACGATGAGTGCTTTTTCATTTAAGAATTGGTCTAGAGCTCTTAATTTTAAAAGTGTGTCTTCTTTTAGATATATGGAAGAAAAATAAAAATAAAAAATCAACGAGAAAATGTTACCTTTCCAGGTAGAGATTGAGTACTTTCACTTTTTTGGGGGGAGAGAAAAAGAAAGGTGGCAGAAAAAAAAATACATAGCCTGAGGTAGGTTTGTAAAGTGTCAGGGTATTTGATGATAAAGACTAGAGAAGAGCTGTAACATAAAACAACCTTAAAATTTTTTCATTTCTATTCTTAGAAGTTACCACTAAAACCACACTTTTCAATTAGGTGCCCATAATTAATTTTTCATGGGGTCAATGACCTTGTGAAATTTTATTTTTCACTGAATCCATAATAACCTTGGTAAATTTTTTTTTAAATTTTCTAGGAATCGATGCCCTTGAAAATTTTCTTTTCCTATAGGGTTCAATGACCTTGAGAAATTTTCTCCCTGCAAGGTCAATGACCTTAATTTTTCTTTTCCACAAGATATAATCTGTCTCTTCTGTGTAAAGAAGATGATATATGGTTGATTAAAATTTGATATCTTCCATCCCTTTCCGCATCTCCTGTTTTTCCATTTCCGTTTTTATTTCTTTCTAACCGGAAAATATGTTTTTCAAACTCACAAAAACTAAAAAAAAAAAAAAAGAAGAAGGAAAAAATGAAGAGGAATGAAAAACTTGAGTAAGAAAAAATTTCTTTTTCCCTTCTTTGTAAAATTATTGCTATCAGATCAGAGGGTTAAAATTGGAGTCTTTTGAAAAAAAATGATGCATTTCCAAAAAGAAATAAGGAGAAGACATGTTATGGGAATCATTCCAAAAAGTACAGGGTTATCTAAATTATTTTATCTTTATGAGAGTCAATTTCTTAAAAATGTACTTGGAGAAGTTAATAATTACAAATTGAGCCAGTGCAGTTTGACAAATAGTTCAAAATTTATTGTCTAAAGTTGGTTCATATAAATTCATCACACACATTCTCAAATCAAATTAAAGTTAAATAACATTGATTATGTTGGCTGAATTTACACCTCTTGTTCTACCATTAACCATTTTTTGAAGCAAAAAAAAAAGAAAAAAAAAGGGTGGGGGTGAGGTCAAAGTAAGGCAGGGTTCCTCTCTTTTCAAGTCTAAATATTTCTTTAAAAAAAATATTTGGCGGGATTTTTAAACTAAAGATACTAGGAATAAGGAACCTAAAGATAAATTAACCTAACGGTAGAGTGCATCAGGCTACCACTACTGCCTTACTCCTACCGTGGGAGAGGTAACTTTGAATAACCTTGTACTCTTTAAAATACATCAAGGAAAATGAGCGGGAGAGGTCTATGGTAGAAAATCCTTACTCAAAGGGTAAATTCATAACCATAGTCATATTAGACACAGACTGTCACCCAGCTTCCAGCCACTTGAGTATCATCGGTAA
This sequence comes from Holacanthella duospinosa, assembly GCA_002738285.1. Classification (NCBI taxonomy): domain Eukaryota; kingdom Metazoa; phylum Arthropoda; class Collembola; order Poduromorpha; family Neanuridae; genus Holacanthella; species Holacanthella duospinosa. The sequence goes on along the minus strand of NIPM01000022.1, from coordinate 986,339 downwards.
TATCAGAGAAAGTCTTTTTATATAGTCTTTTGTTGTTAAAAAAAACAGTAAAAAGACAATGAAGAATGAAGTATGTAATCCACATGGAGCAATGAGGATATTTTGTAAGTCCTGGACTAGATGAAAGGCTTGAGTGACAGAGAGATAAAAACGAAGTGAAGCAGGTTTCCACATAAAAATTCAAAATGATGAATTCTGCTATCATCCATTTTCTAACGTTTTGCTTTGTATTTTTTTATTTTTTCATTTTTATTTCAATGGAAGAGAGAAGTGAGAAAACTGGTCTGGTGAAGATTCTTAAAATAATCTGTAGATGATTTCATAGGATAATGTTGGCTGAGGTTTGTTATATGAATATTTATATGCTCAAGTTAAGATTTTTTGGATAGTAAACTGGTTTTATCGGAGGTTCAAAATTGCTACCTCGACGACGACATGATGGGAAACTTGAAGATCCACTTCTTTAAAAAATCTTCTCAACACTAAAGCCTATTGAGAAGCATGTGTTTTGAGAGTAATTATTATTACCAACTTACTGAACTTATCCGTCTTTTAATATTCCTCTTCTTCCCGGACCTTCACATCTCATGAAAAATAATTCTCAGACTCTTAAAAAGAGAAATTTCGGCAATTATATAAACTCAAAATTTTCTTTGATGAACCGCACCAGTTAGTAGTTCCTTCTTATTACATTTTTACATTTACATTTTAAACTTTTAGTGCGGCTAAATTAACAAAACTTTTCTTGTAAGTTTCTTTACACTAATTAATGAAAATTGAGACTCTTTAGATGTAATTTGGTTAATGAAAAGGATTTTTACAGACGGATATTTTGAATTATACACAACCTCTCACATACTTCTGTCCGTCTGCTTAAAAAATATAAGTAATGTCAAAATGACAAGTATCTCCTGCTAGATAGATGCTAGACGTTGGACTTTAAGTTTTTAGATATTATTAAATCAAAGCATGCCAACGCATCGGATTCCAATAGGAATCTCAATCCCATCTTCAAGGCCTTAATTAACTCCAAGATCAATGACAATGATAAAAGAATTCAAGTAAAAATCCCTTTGTTTTAGTTATGCAAGGACAGGAATTCTCAATTAAAGGACTTGTCACACTTAAGTGTTGGCAACAGCGCTATTTCAAAATTTGGCTCAACTTTTCTATCATAATAGCCAAAATCTTACTGAAGAATGATTAAATATACCATATGTTTTGGATTTCATCTTTGTTTAAGATCCAGAAGTAACTGAATTTAACATCTGATTTCAAAGTGCTTTCTGTATGATTTATTTAAAATTTTTAAATGAATGGGTTACCTTAGACTGTTCTCACTCCCGAATAAGATTACATCCTTTAGTTTGCTCTTTGGTTTTAAAAATTTTTGGGAAAAAAAAATATGTTATTCATATATGTTATCAAAATGATAAACTTTTAAGCACTATGATTAAAACTAAAAGATTCTATTCTTAAATTTATCAGTAAGGTGCACCAAATCCAAAGGTAGCATTAGTGATTATCGTTAGTCGTCCAATTGACATGAAATTTGGCAAAAGTGTTCCTCATGGAATTCTAAATCTTACATTTGAATGTAACGTAACCTTATGTATTTTTTAATTCCATGTGTAGTACGTAGTACCGATGCATGCATAAGTAGTTAACGCTTTTTGAATTTTTTTTTTCACTCCCGCCTTTCTTGCCTCGAATATTTTATTTGCTGGTACCGTAAAAACGCAATTCGTTGAACCATGCTACTGTTTAAATTCAATATTTTTATAATTATAAGCAAGTGTGCTCATGGAGGTTTTGGGTAAGTGATACGTGAATCGATCCGAAACCTTGCCTCCATCAAGAATATGGTTTCCATTGTTTACACTCAAATTGAAATTTTCGAAAATTATACAAATCACACTGGAATTTTTTCACTTTTGTAAAAAATCCCGAATCAAATTGAATTTGGTTAAGCGCTATTTCAATCGGTAGCAAATTCCACGTAGAATACGAGTCTAAAAACCATTGGTGGCAGTGAAGTAAAATTTTCGACAAACATTTCAAAATGCCTAAAACATTTTTTAATTTACTATCAAAGGGTACCAGGCTGAAAAAAAAATTGATTTCATGTATTAATTCTGTGCTTCTTGTAATGATTCCTCAAAGTTGTGCCTCTACTTCCCGGGCACCCTTTAGTTGACCACGGCCATACACTTTCTCAAATGGTAGGTACAATTTGTTCAGCTAAACTGTTCAGCTTAAGAGTAATAATTAGTAACACCTCAGCCACTCATGCACTAGGCATGGCATTCTACACTGAAGCGCATAAACATGGGTACATGGTAGTAAAGAGAATGAGATGGGAGGTCGCATTACTAAAAATTTTTTTACACACTTTTTTGAGTTAAAACTTTCTCCATGTACCCATGTTTATGCGCTTCAGTGCATTGTTGGTTCTACAACACAATATAAATTTCTGCTTTATTGTTACAACTATCAACAGATTAATCCAACCAAAAAACTTTCTCAGATTTTTTTTGCAAAATTTGACTTGACCGTCAACAATGGATATTAAACTAGTAATCTGCATCATTTCTGACTGAAGAGTGAGAAACCTCACCTCATGGACAAATTTCAAAGAATCATTTCGACATCAATTATTTGTAAAAATGACGAAAAAATTACAGCAAAATTTGAGCTGAGCGCCAACGACGAACGCATTCGTAATCTATATAAGATTTCCGATCGATTGACGTATCACTTACCCAAATCGTCGTGGAGTACCTTTGGTAAAAATTATACAGCACAATGAATTTCAACAGTTTCAACAGTAAAAACGCAACTAATTGCGTTTTTACGGTAGCAGCAAATAAAATATTCGAGGCAGGAAGGCGGGAGTGAAAAAAAAAATATTCAAAAAGCGTTAACTACATGCATGCATCAGTACCTATAGTTTTGTACCAAAATTAGCATTATAACTTACCTTTTGGTCTTTTTGATTTGAAAATTATTATGCGCTGATTCACCAACATTCTCCAACATAAACATTCACCACCATGTTTAGCAACTAAACTAAAAGTAGAATTAAAAATCATTGTTATTTTAAACATTGCTTTAGACTTCCATATCTGTAGTGACCATATGTGTAAATTTAAACTTATTTAACACCAGTTGCCTTACTCCTAACGTCCTACACTTACCTGAATTTCCAAAGGAGGATATTCTAACAAAAATGATCGTTTTTATTTTGTTAATATCCGGAATATCATTTGATTAACTAAATATTAACTCAAAAATAAATATTTTTGGGCAAAGCTTTTGAGATTTTTTGTTAATAGTTTGCCCATTTCTGTCAGTCTTGATTTATAAGGTGGGTGTCAATGAGAAGTTTTAGTCAGTTCGTCTTTGTTCATTCATTCGCCCGCCAAAGTCACCGGATCCCCCCCCCCCACCTTTGTCATAAGAATAAGACTGTCATGAACAAGAACTAACAAGTTCATTCATTGTTGTTCGCTTCTTCCAGCCATTTTTTTAGCGTCGGTGGTAGTGTGCTCGCTTGTCAGTTTGGTTTTGCATTTCCTCCGTTCTAGTTGTTCTTATTCGATTTAATCTCTAGTTAAATCACTCAATTATCCCTTGCTTTAACATCTTTAATTGGGTATACACTCATATTCGTCCAGAGAAGCATCAGGCTCATTCATTACCAAGTAAGTTCAACGTTCAGTCAATCTTAAAATTTTGGATTATGCGATCATTTTTTTGTGATATTTAGATTCAACACAATCTGAATGTTTTTATTTTCAAATTTATTGATTCTCTCTTGTCTTTCATTATTTTAGTTGAGAGATGGAACAGGAAGCTGGTAATCTGCCATTTCTGGCAGAGTATGCCAAAACTGGACGAGCTAGTTGTAAGAAGTGTAAAAATTCTATCGAAAAAGGTATCCTCCGAATAGCCGTAATGGTCCAGGTGAGTTGTCACTGTGCCAATTCGTTAGTTTTTTTTTTTTTTTTTTTTTTTTTTTTACATTTCGTATGAATATCCAAGTTTATTATTTTGTTTCTAGTCTCGCCATCATGATGGGAAAGATTCTCATTGGTTTCATACTACTTGCTTCTTTGATAAGGCTCGTCCACAGTCTGTTGGCGACATTGCTAAATTTGAAACCCTTCGCTGGGAGGATCAACAATTGATTACGAAGAAAATAAGTGTGTTTAAAGCATTGATTTAATCCACTAAGCTTTAATTAAAAAGGTATATGTGTATTTTATGTTAGGTAGTCCTTCGACACTTTCGGGAAGTAAGGACAAAGTAACTAAAGCAAACTGGAAAGACTACGCCGTTGAATATGCAAAATCCGGTCGGTCTTCTTGCATCGCTTGTGAGAAACCTATTGCAAATAAAGAGATTCGAATCTCAAAGTTGGATCACACATCGGAAATTGCTTTGTCCGTCGCTAGAGGAGGGATTGTATGAGATAAAATTTAATTCAATTAAAAAAATTTTTTTTTATCAAGTATTATGATGTTTTTGTTTGTTATACAGCCAAGATACCACCACATGGATTGTTTTGTGGATGTAAAAGAAGATCTTGGATTTATTGGACTAGCTAGTAACCTTCCTGGGTTTAAAACTTTGACATTGGATGATCAGAAATTGCTTAGTTCAAAGTTGAGTAAAAAATCCAAACCCAAGACTACTGCAGAGTAAGTGAATTATTAGATTTTTATCTTTCTGATACTTCACTTGGTTAACTCTCCTAGGAAGCGAAAGTTGTCTGAAGAATCCAGTCCTGTACCTACTAAGCTCCCAAAAAATGAAACTGTGACTGATATGCCTTCCACCAGCAAAACATCTACGAAGAGAGCATCTGCCACCAGCGCAAGTTCCAGTAGTAAAAATACGAATTCTGATTCTAAGACTGAGGAAGAAAATATTAAGAAAGAGAACAAGAAAATGTACGCAATTCGTGATAAGTTGAACCAACGGATTACGAAAAAACAAATCAGAAAAGCTGATTTGGTTGAATTATTGCTATTGAATAAGCAGGACTCCACGGGTGGATTGGATTTGGTAAAGTTTTCATTAAATCTAAATACTATTATCAAACAAACTATAGTAGATAAGTTAATGTGAAAATTTGACGTTAGCTTCTGGACCATTTGGCTGATGTGATGGTTTTTGGTGCTCTTCTTCCCTGTGTGAAATGCAACGGACAGTATGAATACCGGTATGTGGAGTTTGTTATGATGTTAACTGAAGCATATACTCTTATTCGTTCCATTTGTTGTATTGTCATATTTGAATCATTTGACCCAGGAGTGGGATTGGATATCAGTGCACTGGACATATCTCTGAATTCACAAAGTGTCTGAATATTATTGAACGTCCTCCACGGGTGAATTTTAAGATGCCTGAGAATCTGCGTATTCTCATGTAAACCAATAATCCAAATGTCATTACAAAAAAATTTTTTTAACAATTTCATGAGATTTACTTATTTATTCTTAGTCCTGGGTATAATAGAGCAGTGGCCAACCGTACCGTTCCTAAGCATGCCCCGGTTGCTGCTACTTCGACGGGAGAACATTCGGGGTGAGAAAATGTTGTAAACTATTACTAACAATTGGAATTTAACGTGTTTATTTTTTATTCAGATTCGTAAAAATTAACCGTACTCCATTAAAAGGTTTCAAATTCGTAGTCTCAAATATGTTGCCCAAAATCTTCTTCACAAAAATTTGTAAAGTCATCGCTGGGTTCGAAGGCGAAGTGGTGGAAAAGTTAACATCTAATGTCGCGGCATTCGTCTGCACACTAGGTTGTCATTTCTTTTATTACATTACTAGTTAGTTTAGTTAAATAATTATTGTTGTACTTTTTACTTTTTTTTTTTTGTTTCTTTTGCTGAAAAAGTTGAGCTGAAGAAAGATACAAGCAACATCAAAGCCGCAAGACAGAACACAGTTCCAGTGGTGACAGTGGACTTTATCAATAAATTGTCTATAAAGAAAAGTATTGTGGAGGTGATCAAGGAAACACTCATTTCAGACTGGATAAAGGCAGATTCTATTGCGGAGAGATTGAAGACCCTCAATAAGGAGTTCGAGTTGCCGGAAGAGCGGAGTAAGTGTATTTTACGAGTCTTACTTTCAATGTTTATGGGAAATTATACACAGGACGTAGAAAGAATTTCGGCTCTTGTCACTTGTTTCCCAAAACTAAAACTAGTTTTCTGATGACTCTAAAAGATTTAGACAGTCTCTGGAGACAGATACGAAACTTACAATAATTTAACATACTGTAGAAACTAGTTTTTACCTTCAATAATTTTGTACGTTTCAGAGAAAACTAAAGAGGGGTCCAAATTGGAAACCAAGGGTGAGAATATCAAACTCCAGATGAAAGGTGGCTGGGTCGTGGATCCTGATTGCGAAATCGCTGAAGAATCTCATATATACAAAGTATAATCACAACTAGAAACTAAAATCCTAATTACGGACGTTCTAATGTGAAGCAAATTTATTTTGATATTAGAAAGGGGAACTAGCCTACAGCGTTGTCTTGAAACGGACAGATATTGACAGCAATAAGAATTCCTTTTACAAGATACAGTTGCTGGAAGGAGATAATTGCTTAAAGTAAGTTATTTGTCTGGTTCCGGTTCTCTTTACTCAATGACATCTGTCTACAGCTACTACATTTTTCGTTCATGGGGTCGCATCGGAACGAAAATTGGAGGGAATAACCTCTTGATGTGCGGGAGTCTGAAAGAAGCAAAGGATGTGTTCAATGAGCATTATGGCGAAAAGACTGGAGGGAATGTCTTCGGTAAAGAATTCAAGATGCAACCTGGGTTCTACTTGCTGATGGACATCACATACGAGGCACCTGTAAGTTTTAATTACTCTCAATAAAAGTCAATAAATTTTATTTATGTTGTGTTCTTAATGCTTGCTATCTTAAACTTACAGCCTGACAAGACTGTTAGCACAACCACTTCGTCGAAACTTCCTATAAGTGTACAAGAGCTTATATGTCTTATCTTTGACATCGGAAAAATGCGTGAAGCTTTGGTGGAATTTGAGGTAATTGAAGTTTCAATGAGTTGATATTGGGTCGAAAAAGGTAATAGTTGGTTTATCATTATAAATTTTTAGTTGGATACTAAGAAAATGCCACTTGGTAAAATCAGCCGTGATCAGGTTATGAAAGCATTCAACGTTTTGAGCTCGTTGCTGGAAATCATTCGTGGCGAGGAAAAGACTTCAGATAGAATGCTTGTGGACTTATCCAATCAGTTTTTTTCATTAATTCCGCATAGTTTTGGAATGGGTACCATCCCAAAATTAGTGAGCGAAGTTATGGTACATGTAAGTGTGACGTGGTATAAGATTCGGACATGTTATCGTTGTTTCTTATTTTTTTTTTTTTGAACGTCTCAATTTTGTCGTAGGACAAAATTGAGATGTTGTTGCAGTTGCTTGATATTGAGCTAGCTTATCAACTACTCCAAGACGATCATGATGTCGATGGGAAGACTGCAGTGGACAATTACTATAAAAAACTGAATGCAATGATTGACCCACTTGAGATGAACTCAATGGACTATGACATGATTTCAAAATATTTGGAGAATACGCATGCTGCTACTCATTCGGACTACAAACTGGACATAATTAATGTAATTTATGCACATTTGGACTTATTTATGCACTACGTAGTTTCTCGAGTGCTAACATAAAATTAATTGACTGAGTTCGATTCACTACAGGCATTCAAAGTCAATAGACATGGAGAGAGTAAACGCTTCAAGACTTATGAAAACTTTGAGAATCGACGTCTCCTCTGGCACGGTTCTCGTACGACAAATTTTGTTGGTATCTTATCCCAGGTAAATTCATATAATAATTTTGGTTCAGTTGATTTTAGCCAGATTTAAGTTCTTACTATGAAATCAATGAATAGGGTCTTCGTATTGCTCCACCGGAAGCTCCCGTCACGGGGTACATGTTTGGTAAAGGTCTTTACTTTGCTGACATGGTCTCAAAATCCGCTAACTACTGCTATCCATCTCGAAGTAATACAACAGGTCTATTGCTTCTGTGTGAAGTAGCTTTGGGAAAAATGTAAGTCAAAAGTACTAATTTCCAATATTCGTGATTCTTGTAATATGAATTGATTGCTAAGTTATTACCATTTACTTATAGAAAACAACTTACTGAGGCCAAAGAGTCATTGCTGCATGCACCAAAGGGATTCAATAGTGTTCAGGGAGTGGGAGGAACTCATCCGGATCCCAACTTGTTTACCACACTGGGGAATGGAATCAAGGTTCCCTACGGAAAACCGGTTCCCACTGGAACTAAAAGTGATCTGATGTATAATGAGTAAGTGATGTATTTCATAAAATGTTTATTTCTAGGAAAATTAATCCGATTTTTTGAGTGAATTTTGAATAGAGAATTGTCCTAATGGTAGAATTTTGTAACTCAAATAGGTACATTGTGTATGATGCTGCTCAGGTTCAAATTCGTTACATCATCAAAGTGGACTTTGCTTACAAAAGTCGTCGCTCTCACTAAAGATTCAATAGTTGTCTCGCTACAATATTTTGATTCTCATGTTCGAAACGTTATAATACTTGGTTCCTATGGATTATAATTTATAGAATTAATTTTGAGTCTTCAGAGTAGTTTTTGCTTAGTTACATTTGTTTTGCAATTTTTTTTTTCTCCATAAATTTCGATGAAAGACGACACAATTTTTCAAAACTAGAACTACTTGCTGATGTTTATGAAGTTTAGCTAATTTAATACAAGTGATATTCTTGTCGAGAGAGGGTGGCTAATTCTATTAGAATAACACATTTGGTCTGGTGGTTTATTATTACTACTTACTTAATCTCAAATGAAATGCGTAAAATCTTGTACCAACGAATCTCTACAAAAATTAAAACTTTAAGGATTTGATTAACCATTGTTTAATACATGATCATTCATTTTATTGTGTCTTTCCAAGGTGGAAAGAACAAAATGTCAGTTATTGTGATTCTCTCGGATACCGAGGAAGAATTTTGTTTCTTTAGTTTACATTAATTCATTTAAAAAAATTAAAGAATTAAAGAAGTGACAAAAGTATAAAAAGAAAAGTTTTGGAAGGAGGTTTTTTTAACTTATACCACGAGCAAAAGGTTCAAGAAATAATAGTGAAGTGAAATGTGTGCTTATGCAATATCAATTTTATAAATTACTAATCGCATGATGCTTGGGGTGAGATTTTCGTTAAAAGTTGTACTTGTTTGTAATGATTCGATGAAAGATTAAAAACAAAAAAAAAATGGATTTTACTCCTAAAATCGAAAAGTACATTAGTCTAGTCATGTGGTGGAAAATTATTGTGGCGCGCGTAAAATTCGCGGCTATTTGGTTCGACATAAGAGTTTCGTAACTATTGAGTCATGAACCAAACTTAATCGACTTTTTACCTAACCTTGTTTAGATAAAAGGCCTACCTCGGAAACACTCACAAAATTGTACACTAAACTTACTCAAAACCGTAAATTAAAACTTAAATAACTTAATACACCATATACCTTAATTAAGGAAATGCATGAAGTAAAACTCGTTTCTATGGACGACGAGGAGAGGCAGCGACAGGTTCTGAAGAATAATTTCTGAGGTCGTCAATATTATGCATCAGAGTTGGGTTAGGAGTCGGTCATTTAGACTTTGGTGAGGTTGAAGTTTGTCTTAATTGTAATTTAATTTAGGGTTAGCAATCACCACTTAAGATTGTTATTTTAGTTTGATTTACTGCCTTACTAGCCTTATTGATTGATCCACTGGTCAAACTAGAGTGAAATTAAAATTGAGTCTTGCAAGAGTTTGTCCTCTGACGTCCCGTCTGTGGTCGTGACTGTGGCGACCTGAACTTAGAATGAAAAGAAACGTTGAAAAAGAAGTCACCCAATTTGACCCCAGTCTCGTGAGCTTCGAAAAACCTCGTCCATGGTGAGTTAGTTCTTGGAATTATTTTTTTTTAATTTTTCAATTAGAGATGAAATAACCAAAAGAGTAGATTTTCAGAGTAATGTCGTGGATCATGGCTCGTGGCTCGTGAGTGGATAGCTGTTAGGAACTTAATGATTTTGTCTTGTTCTTTCCATACGAACTGAAGCTGATATAATAATGATATTAGTGATTAATGTTTTGTATGGGATTTCAATTTACTACTAATTTAATCATACTTTTTATAGGAGTGAATGGAAACTAACTGATTTTGAAATCGGTAAGCCAATGGGAGAAGGGAAATTTGGGCATGTGTACTTGGCTCGTACAGCAAAGGAAAAACGTCCTTTGGCACTCAAAGTCATACATGTCCGACAGATAGAGAATGATGGTATGGAGTACCAAATCAACCGAGAAACTGAAATCCACTGTGGACTCAGGTGAGTTGGGTTTTTCTTAAGAACATTCTCAATTTAACGTGTGACAAGCACCTCATGTTAATTCAGACACGAGAACATTATCAAGATGTATGGCTACTTCCGTGATGGAGACAAAATAGTATACGCACTGGAGTTTGCTCCTGGGGGAGAAGTATATGCAGAACTGATGTCACAACCTCTCAAACGATTTGATAATCTAAAGTAATTGTAAATTTTTTTTTTTAGATAATTCATTATAAAACATTTAGCTTAGGTTTGATCCTTTTTCATTTTCAATCCCACAAGGTCTGCTACATATATTTTTCAACTCACATCTGCTCTTGAATATCTCCATCTGAGCAATATCATCCATCGAGATATAAAACCAGAGAATCTGCTCTTGGGATACTATGGGGAAATTAAAATGGCTGATTTTGGCTGGTCAATCAAAACTTCTGGACCCTCGAATACAGCATTGTGCGTAACTCTATTTTTTTTTCTACTCTGCTCTTTCTACGAATGAATTTCGTGTTAAGAACTATTTTCTTGTTTCAATTAAAGGCGAAATCGTCGGAGAACTTTATGTGGAACGTTGGATTATTTACCACCAGAAATGGTCGATGCGGTTCCATATGATGAAAAAGTAAGGGTTTGCTGCTACTCCGATATTCTGGGTTGAAACACTATCTACTAAAATCCAATGTTTCTTTCAGGTGGATCTATGGTGTTTGGGAGTTCTCTGTTATGAATTTCTTGTTGGGAACCCTCCGTTTGAATCCGGTTCCAAGGAAAGGACCTATTCAAAAATTAGAAGTCTCGAACTAGAGTTCCCTCCATGGATTGACAACAATGCAAAGGATTTCATTTCAAAGGTAAATCGTAAGTCATATAATGCGAGCTCGAATAAGCAATTTAAATTAGCTTGCTTTCTATCAGTAGTCATTGAATCTGAAGCTAAATACAAAGCAAGTGAGCTTAGCTTTTGTTATCTGATACTGCTGTATCAAGTGTACAAGGTGTAGGTTTAACAAGTTATTCGATTCTCTAATTTATCTTGTTAGGTTCTTTGTCGTATCCCTGCTGAACGATTGACTTTAGCAGAAATCCGTATGCATAGATGGGTTTCATCTAATCGGACCGCTGAGAAAAAGTTACTTTCGATTTTTGATGAATTCAAGTATAAGGATCCTGAGATTAAGCGGGCTTATGCTGAGTACAAAAGGGGACTGAGTTATTATTTGCTAAACTCCCCAACCATTTCAGAAGACTGAAGACCATTCTATGGTAATTATAACTCATTTCCGGCTCATTTCATGCGCTTCCATTTACTTTTGATACTTAATTTCTTTAACATTCTAATTCTTGGTACAATAAATTCTAATTCGTTTTTCAATTTTTCATTACGTATTGTGAGTGTGACTAAAGATATGAAACAAAAAGCATTTTACTTTTTGGGAGTGGGGAATATGAATTTTTTTAATCTTTAGTAGCCTACCGCGTCAAATCAAGTTACGAAATTAAAATTCCGTCGACAAACAAATAACCACCGCATTTTACAACCGTCATACTAAAAGCCACTTACAACAATCGACATTTTTGGGATGGGTGTCAGGAACTTATTATTGTAAAAATAATCATCAACAAATTACTGAATTATATTTGAATAACTTGCCGAACAAAGAACGCATGCGCCCAGAATTTGGAACTGTGAGGTGTTTAAAATTCCGCGCGGCGCAAATCTTCTGACAGGAAGTTCAATTACAATCAGTGAACGTGAAGCCGTAATTATTTAATTTTTTTTTGTTATTTTTTTTTTAATTTTTTTTTTCGGGCTTCCCTCATCCCTCCTGTTGCCCATTCCAATGGGGTGAATGCGGTGTCACGTGTACTTTATAGTATGATCGTTTTCTGAACACAAGAGTTACAAGATAAATAAATTGCGTGTGAAAGAGGATTTTAGATTTTTGGTTTGATTTTTATGGGATTATTAGGATACTACTGATAAATTGTTTTCGATAGGTTGGTGTTAATTATTCTTACATTTTAGAATCATTTAGTGGTAGAATAATAAAAGATGCCACGAGTTATGATAAAGGGAGGTGTTTGGAGAAACACTGAGGTAAGGAATACGGAATACATAATGATTTAGAGCTTTGCCGAGCAAAGTGTAATAAAATTTTTTTATTCAAAGGATGAAATTCTAAAAGCTGCTGTAATGAAATATGGCAAAAACCAATGGTCTCGAATTGCATCCCTTCTACATCGAAAATCGGCAAAGCAATGTAAGGCTCGTTGGTACGAATGGCTTGATCCGAGTATCAAGAAGACCGAGTGGAGTCGTGAGGAGGATGAGAAGTTGCTTCATTTAGCAAAATTAATGCCAACTCAATGGAGAACAGTGGCACCGATAATTGGGAGAACTGCAGCTCAATGCTTGGAAAGATATGAATACCTCTTGTAAGTGTGTTTAAGGAGTTAGGTGGCAAGATTGATGAATGGATTTTATATCTGGCTTATTCATTACAGAGATCAGGCTCAAAAGAAAGAGGATGGAGAAGAAATTACTGATGATCCTCGGAAGCTTCGTCCAGGGGAAATTGATCCGAATCCTGAAACTAAACCTGCTCGACCAGATCCGAAAGATATGGATGAAGATGGTATTGTGATTAAAGTTTCTTAAATTTTGATTTGTAAACGTGTTAATTAAATCAGGAATTTATCATTTATTTTAGAGTTGGAGATGTTGTCTGAAGCAAGAGCGCGCTTAGCTAATACACAAGGAAAAAAAGCTAAACGTAAAGCTCGGGAGAAACAGTTGGAGGAAGCAAGGCGTTTGGCAGCTCTCCAAAAGCGACGGGAATTACGTATGGCTGGTCTTCGTGTACGTCCGAAGAGACCTAAGAAACGCCAAATTGATTACAACACTGAAATTCCATTTGAGAAAACACCTTCTATTGGTTTTTATGACACTGCAAACGAAGGTTATGACCCAGGCAACACAAATTTTGCTCGCTTGCGACAGCAAAATCTAGACGGGGAAATGAGAAAGGATAAAGAAGAGGTACATCAAAATTTCTGTAAATTAATTTTTTCTTTCAAGATTTAATTCAAATTCAATTTTTATCTTTGCTTTAGCGTGAAAGAAAGAAAGATAAGGAAAAAATGAACCGTCGAAAGGAGAATGATTTGCCTCTGGCAATGGTACAAGGTGAAGCGCCTGCTCGAAAGCGTTCCAAATTAGTCCTTCCGGAACCTCAAATTTCTGACATGGAATTGGAACAAGTTGTAAAACTAGGCAGAGCATCAGAAGCAGCAAAGGAAGCTGCAAGTGAAACTGGTTCCAGAGCCTCACAGACATTACTAAATGACTATGATGTTACGAATCCTTCTGTCCTTCGGACTCCGAGAACTCCTGCTCCAATGACAGATAAGATTCTTCAAGTACGTCTGTAAAACCAAATTCATAATTCCTTTGCCGTAGGCTTAAACAAAATTTATGGGTTGATTACAGGAGGCTCAAAACATCATGGCACTGACAAATGTTGATACGCCTTTGAAGGGTGGTCTAAATACACCATTGATTGAAAGTGACTTTAGCGGAGTCACTCCACGGAACGAAATCATTGCAACACCAAACACAGTCTTGGCGACGCCGTTTCGAACTCCAGCAGGATTAACTGGGCAGACGCCATTGGCAGGACTTCGTCCAATACATGGGGCTACGCCACGAAAAGGAGATTTCCTAGTGACACCCACTCCATTGAGAGATAAGTTGAACATAAATCAAGAAGAGGATTTAGATCCAACTGCTTCAACAAGGAGTATGAAAGACTACCAAAAACAAGTAAAATATTTCTTTAAACCAGCGAAATATTTCTTAGTGTCGTTACCTAAAAAATGACCCCTGTTATTTTATTTTTTATTTTTCAGTTTTGAGAGGTTGTCTAAATAGACTTATACGACTATAACAAACTAATATTGTCGGTTTATGATTTCTAGGTCAAAGATAGCTTGAAAGAAGCTCTTGGGACTCTACCAGTTCCTAAAAATGACTACGAGATTCTCATTCCCGATGAGAATGATGAAATGGAAGATGGGAGAGAGGAGAATAAATTGGAAGATCGGGAAGACATTGAGAAACGACGGGCGGAGGAAAGACAGACACAACGGGAAGCTGAATTTAGAAAAATGAGTCAAGCAGTTCAGAGAGATCTTCCACGCCCAACGGATGTCAACGCAACAATCCTTCGCGCAGCAGGATACGATCAGTTGAATGACTTACAGAAGGTAAACTAACTTACTTTTAACTTGACCCTCTTTACTTTCTCTTTTCTTCACTCACTGTTCTGAATATAACCAATTTAATTGATCAGGCTGAGGAACTAATTAAACGCGAGATGGTGACGATGCTTCACCATGATGCTCTCGTTGCTCCTTCTGAGAATCAAATCGTCGTTAAGCGTGGAGTGAGTTTTGTACACAACCAGACTCAACATTTGGATTATTTGGAGAAATATCACTATCATGACATCAGTGAAGCAGAAATGAAAGCCGTAAGTTGTAATACTCATGAGTAATTAATTCTTCATGACAGATTGACAGGTTGCTTGATGTTAGGCCGATGAATTATTGAAAGAGGAAATGACCGTTGTGAAAGAAGGGATGGGGCATGGAGACTTGAGTTTGGATGCCTATTGTCAAGTTTGGGATGAGTGCCTGGCCCAGGTGAGTATTACAAATTGTTCGTCTTGACTATTCTAATTCAAAAAAAAAAAAAATTTTTTTTTCAAGGTCCTTTATTTACCAAGTCAGTCGAGATACACAAGAGCTTCACTTGCAAGCAAGAAAGATCGACTTGAATCTATGGAGAAGAAACTGGAACAAAACCGTAACCACATGCAGAAAGAAGCCAAGAAAGCTGCCAAGATAGAGAAGAAAATCAAAACATTAACTTGGGGCTATCAAGATATTGCTCTCAAGGAAATTCAGAAATATATCGACACCGTCGATGAAGTCGAAGAGTATGTTCAGCGAAAATCAACTTTCCAGTTTTTGCAGAGTATGGAAGATATTGCCGTCCCGAGACGAACAGAGGTAAAATACACAATAAGTAATTTCACAACTTATTAAATAATGAGAATAATGTCAATATAAAATTCTTTTGATACAGTCATTGACGGAAGAGGTCAACCGACAGAAGGAACGTGAGAAAGGTCTTCAAGAGCGATTCCGTGGACTGAATTTGGAAATTGAAAAGATTGATGAAGAAATCAAATCCATTGAACTTGGTTAATAGACGTATGAAAACTTTTGGGTTAGTATTTTAGGTTAATTTATCTATATAAAAAATATGACTCGTTTATCTATTCCTTTGAATTTCAGAAATTTTAAGAATACTAATAACAAAATACTGTAGAAACTTATATTATTGTCGTGGTTCTGATTTTCACTCCACAATCATATTATTCAACAAATTTCGGTTACATTTTAATGGTTAATATTTTTGAGTTTAATTGATACAGTTGAATACTAACCAAGGTGAGTCGTATTGGCAATAGGAACAATAGGCCCAACAGATTGAATTGGTTTATATACTAAAGTAGGATCAAAGTTGACGTGAAAGAAGAAATTATTAAAGTCCAAAGCCAATCGGATGAATGTCAATACATTGAGGAGCTTAAATAATTGAAAGAAATCCGAATTTTAGAATCTCCGCATTGATAATAATTATTAAAATAGGTTTTATTTTCTTACAAGGAAGAGCCACATACGCTCAATTGGGTTCCGAAGCTCTCGCTGTGAGTATAAATTCAACAGAGTCCAAAGGAATAGAACCAAATTCGCAAACCGACATACCCAACCTGTTGTAAACCAAACAAACTTTTAAGTCTACAATATTGATAGGGTTTACAATTTACAAAATAATAATTTCCAAAAATATATTTAGGTAAAAATTCTAAAACTCTTACGAGATTTCCTTGTAAGTAATAAGTATCCAAAAACCAATTCAATAATCGCAGCCAAATTTCGATAAATCCGGGCAGAAATTTTGAAAGTGTCAGAGAACGGAAATACTTTTGCGTATCCCCGGAATTCATGTCTCTGTTCGAATTAGAGAAATTTTTTAGACGTTTGTAAATGAAGAATATGAAGTTATTAATTAGGTTGTTAGAATACAAAAAAACTCACCATACTTCTGTGAAAATCTTCATTTATAAGTGGAGAAATTTTCAGTATTCCGATGAAAATGAAAATCAGGGAAATAATTCCCGTCAAGGTTGGATATGGTAGGCGAGAAAAAGCCATATCCTGGAAACAATTTTTCAAAGTTTATCAAATACAGTTGGTAGCCACCTAACCACCAACAAGTTATTTAGCAAGTTGGTAAAAATCAACTAAAAATCATAATTTCCAATCAAAAAAACCAGACTTACTTTACAATGTCCAATGGTATCTTATCTTATTTCTTATTTGTCGAAGAGACTTTTATTGAAACTGACTTGATAGAAATGTATGAGAATTCATAATACACATCTCATATTTAAAATTATTTAAAATAAGACTTAGCTATAGAAGCTTGACGAAATGAAAATTAATCCAAGGACATCATAATACAAAAATACAGTAATAGTGAGGCGTTCCCATAGCAATTATAAATACTTAATTTCCGCCAATATCTCAAGTACTTAGATTTTTTACATAGTATATTATTTTTTTAGGATATTCTACTTTGGAAATATCATTTTAAATTATTCAAGTGTTACAGAATTAAATCTAATATAGCCTATGATTTAGGTATACTCATCCCATTGAAGAATTATACTTAATCTTTAGTTTGAAGCGATATCTCAACTACCTTAGAATTATCAGCTAGAGCTATCCCAAAATATTTTGTATGAAAACCATCTACACCTAACCACAAGAAAAAAAGTAGCCCTTTGGCGTTGGATAACGTAGCAGTTTTGAATGAATTCTCAAGAATAATTAGACTAAGCGCATGTCTCAGCAAGACGGGACTTATGTCCCGGAATTTATTTGCCTTTACTCTGTCGAACGATGAACATTTAGAAAAATGAAAAAAAAAACTTTTATCAAATGTAAGTTAATTTAGGATTAGTGAATAATCGTCTTAGAAATGGTGATGGGGGTGCCAAATCCTCTCTGTAGATAGAACAATCAGTAGACTCCCTGTTGTGGACCTTGATCTCCGTAGCCACCACGGTATTGGCGACGACCGATTCCGCCTGAAGTACCTCCACGTGGAGGAGCACCATTACGAGGACCACCACTGAAATAATTACGATTATCCCCTCGAACTTCCGAATTAGTTGTTGTTCTCGGAGGACCACGTGGGCCACTCATCCCACCACGTGGTTTATAGTCTCCTATAGTAAAATATTAATTTAGGCATTTTCTCAAATGTAAATAATATAGTGTCATTTAGGCTCAAACTAACAGGCATTTTCTGTTATAATCTGCTTTAAATTTTATAAATTTTAAACTTTGATATATAATATAAACTGCATTTTTGCTTCTACAAAATTATATAATTTATGAAATTGAAAATATTTCCAAGCGAAAGGAGAGATTTTCAATAATATTGAATTCAAATTGTTTTTGGCCCTGATCTCATTAACTTCAAAAGTGACCACATAATCATTGAAGGCAATGTCAAATTTAGGTACTCAGTATTTATAAACTCTTTGAACTGACCTTTTATTGACCCACTTTTAGTAAGTGAAGTGGTGTAGTTTTTGTTCTATAAATTCTTTCACTTTTTATGAACTTTGAAATTGTATTATAAATGCAAAGTGCCTAATTTGTACTATTGGATTTCGTTTGTATTTTACCCAAGTGATCACGTTCACCACTATGTCGTCCTCCAGGGCCAGATCGATAATCTTCATAACCAGGTCGATCGCTTCGTGAAGCCACCCATTGCATACCTCCAGCCCCGCTGCTCCCTGTGAATCGATTCCCACCACCGCCTCCACGACCAGGAAATCCATTTGAGTTAGAAGAGTTCTGAAATCGGCTTCCACGATTGCCTCCTCCGCTATTCCCACGCCGAAAGCCACCACGGTGATTCGTAATATCTCCACTTGCGTTATTCGGTCCTTCTATAAGATAAACAAAAATAATTATGAGATTGTCAACATCTCTTCTTTGTAACCAACCTACCCCAAGTGCTAAAATTGTTTTCCACTGCAAATAAAATGGACAAAATTCAAGAATTTTACAACTGATTTACTTTGATGAAAATAAGATTTCTTACTGAAATCGCTCATTTCAATCAACTCACTGATCTGGTTAGTGCTGAACTGTTCACCATAGTTTCCGTACTTCGAATCCTCCTTTATCCATTCCTGCTGCTGTTCCTGCATTTGACCAATGTCATGCACTGTACAAGGTGGCTGCTGCATTTGCATTTGTTGCATTTGAGGTGTTGACGACTCAACCTCATTAACGGTGACGGAGTTGCCTGTGTAGACGTCAATGGTAGATTCTCCCTTCCCGTGACCTTGGACGTGCATATGGTTTTCCAGAGGCTGCTTAACTTCTGGTTGGGAACTGACATGCTGACTCTGCGGAATCACTTGCTTCATGGTAGCTAGTTGTTGAGTTAGAAGCTGCGGTGGTGCACTAGTTGAGACAGCTACGACTGCGGGGTCCATGTCTGGGCCAGGAGACTCAATGTCAATCTGCGAATCCTGTACGACGTTGTATGGCGACTGCTGTAATAAATTTACGGTTACAAAAAAATTCTTTTAATCGAATACCCAGAAAGCCTCGAAAGAAAATATTCTAGTCACTGGTCACTATGAATTTTTTTTTTTCATAAACGAAGAGTGGATACCATTTGGGATAATATTTATAGCTTATCGACATCTCATTAATTCATTCATTCCTTCAAAAGTTATAGCTAATAAATTATGGCTTTTAGGTCATAACTTTTTAATGAATATACGAAGTTCGACAAACGATGGTGTTGAACTTCCAATTATGCCCTCCATCTTTTCCATGCCTCAGCACTGAGGAGTGTAAAGAAAATTTACATCTTATCACATCATAAAAATTGATACAAGGACATTATCTGCAGCTTATTCACACTATTTGTGATATGTCAGGGATTCGCTTTTCAAGAAATTTTCGCAAAAATTGACAGAATTGAAGTTTTAAGCCGGTTTCATAAATGTAAAACTAACCCGAGTATGAATTTGAGCTGAATCGTTGCCCACAAAAGCCACACCCTTCGAATCAGTTGAAATATCGTTCTCATCAGTGTCGATTTTAGTTTCCGAATCGGATTCGTAGGCATAGCCACAGGCATTCATTCGAAGTAAAGTCTCCCTCATGTGACAGTACGTCGTTGACGTGTTAGGAATTGATTTTGTCTTTCCATCTACAAGAAAGTCATTGAAATATCAAGACTGACTTATTGATTGAATTGAATAGTAACTAACCGATAAGAGAATTGAAATATTCAGTCGCAGGTCCGAGATCCTCCTCAGCTTTATCCTTATCCATCCCAATACACGTAATGGTAGACAGTTCATCCAATGCTTCAATTTCATCGTCCGACAGAGCAAACGCACCATTACGACCATTGACAAAATCTTCCCTTACAGTCGGCATCGTTGTCTATACGATGTCAGAAACAATAATCAATTTGCTTGCCAATAATTTTTAAATTCAGCTCCAAGTTGTGGCACTTACAGATCTATGGAGCCAATTGGTCAGAATCATGATTTGCTTTGTCCGTTCAAGATCAGCCAGAACTCTCTCCGTTTGGTCCTTCTTTTGTTGTTTCTTGAGAAGGCGACTCGTCTCCAATTGGATTTGACTAACTTGCTTCGAAAGGTCACGGGCGAATTCCAAAGATTGCATTAGCTCTCCATACTTTGCCACAGCGGCGAGTTGGTCCGTATTCAGCTCTTTTCCCTGTTCCTGTTCCTGTTTGTAGGAGTCCAACTTTCCCTGACAGAATTCAAATATGTTTAACAACAAATACAGCAAAACCTCTCATTCGGAAACAAGATCTCTCCACCCCGTCTCACCTCACGTGGCGGTTACCGTAAACATTCAAATAATGTGGAGAGCAAATTTGTATAAACAGTTTGTGAACTATGTGAAATATGTTAAACTTTACGGTACCAGAACGGAAGGAGGGGTGGAGTGAATTTTATTCAGCCAGTGAGAGCTGGTTTCCGAATGAGAGGTTTTGCTGTAGAATAATTCGTATCGCATGTGCGTCAGTTCGGACTATCTCTATATCCATCAATTCGAGTTTGGAACATCCGCACATGTGCCATGCTTAATATTTCCTAAAGTCTCAACTGAGATACATTGCTTATGCTTAGCAAATGTAATAACGTCATATTGTCTACGAATTCTTGATGATTTGGAAAATAGATTACTTTTTGATTTGATCTGATAGTTTATCAGATCTACAGCCTGTACTTAACAAATTCACATTGTAGATTCAAAGTTGAAATGAACAACCTTGAAACAAAAGTTAACTACGGGGAATGAAGACACTCTGATTATCGATCACGTCACCGTAAGTTCTATAACTTAAGCTCCTCAACTTTTACAAAGTTTAAAATTTATTACGTACAAGCTCAATTTATTTGCATTTATTATTTAGTTCTTCAAATTAGGATGCCTCAAAAGAAAGAAATATTTACAAATATTTTAATTCAGCCAATCATATTCGAATATTCAGATATGATTAGTAATTTAATTTTTCTTGATGCATCCTCCCCTCATTGAACCTTTAAAGATCAGGTAATAAAGAAACCCTAACCGGTTACCTCATCCCTACTCCACCCACCCATATTTACTCCCGCCAACAAGGTAATTAATTAGAAATTTTATAGAATTTGATGAGTCATACTTTCCGTTTCTCCATATTCCGAATCTTATGTTCAACCAGTGTCACCACTTGCTTGAAAGGCTCAGTCAGATCCATAATATGGTTCTTCAAGTCTTTGTCCTTGTCCTGCTGTTGTGCTGAGACTTTCACCGAGGAAGCCGAGGGCATCTTGAGTACCGCTGAGTTTGTCGCTAAAATAAGAAAAGTAAGTTAAGAATGTAATAAAGCTGTTATGTAATGTAATTGATTAGATTGATTGACGTAACTCACCCGTTTCCGATGATTCTTCGTCTTGTGAGAGAAGAAAGAAAAAAAAATAGAGAACAACACCGGATGACTACCACTGGAGAAGAAGGTTTGATGCGAAGTGAATGAATCTCCCGTCCCGTCGTCGTCGTCTTCCATGCCTCATGTATTTTACACTGATTTTTCCATATATTACCCCGAAATACCACATAATTTACTCAAAAATAAATTTTATGAAATTCCAACAAAGTTTATTTTAACAAAAAATAATACACAAATTGGTTGAAATGGTAAATTAAATCAACTTGGAATTCGATTGTCAATAGTAACCTCACAGAGAAATAACATGTAAGTTCAAACCAAATAAAATTAAAATTAAAACACAAATTAAAACAAACCAAAAAAAAAAAATTTTTTTTTTTTGAAAATTTTTTTTAAAGCACTTGAAATGTTATGATTTGTAAAGAAATGTAAAAAAAAAATATTTTTTTCATAAAATCCATTAATTTTTTTTACTCAAAATATTCTAAACCAAATAAAATTATGTAAATAGCATTTGGAATATAATTGTCATTACAAAAGTTTTATTTTATTAATATTATTGTTATCTTTCATTTAATTATTTTAATTAAAAAATTAATAAATAATAATTTTTTAAAACAAAAGTATTAAAATAAAATTAGTCTTTTGTTAATAATTGAATATTTGAATTTTTTTTTTTCTCTTTTTGATGTTTTAGGGTACTTTGTGTCCCACACCCCCCAAAAGACACCTATAGTTCAAAACCACTCACCACCTCCTCCATAGAAATGTAGAGTTTGACTTATCATATTTTTATACAGAGTTGACAAATATAAAGACGTATTTGAAAATAAGGTAAGTTGGTATTTGAGTCTGAATTCATTATTATGAATAATTCCAAAATCCAAATAAAATCTGGTTATCTGAGAGTAAAAATTTTACATTCATTTTTACAGAGAATTTCTCCATCTCATATATGGACAAAAAATTCTCAACCAATTAAAAATAAGAATAAGATACGAATTAATATAATTTTTATATTTAACAATCCCAATGAGTTTTTTAACAATAAATAGAGAATAATACTAACATGAGTTCTTAGACTCATAGGTTTATAATAAAAAACAAGTCCTCTCTTCTTATAGGTTTTATAAAACTTTTTATAAGATTTATCAAATATAAGACCTAAACCTTGTCAAAAAACCTAAATTTGACTACAACAGAGAGTGTTTTTCTAATCAAAGTTTACTGTAGTATTATAAAATTTGTTAATTTTTGGAACTTGTATAAATATTTGTTTAATAATATTAAAAAGAAGAAAATTGACCTTGATGAAGGGGTGATAAGTGCGGAGTGTGAGGAAGAGATAGTCTCACATATTTCTTCACATGATGGAGATGAGATAAAGTTTAACCAACAAAATACGTCGAAGTATTTTAATAAATATTTATTTTCTCAAATCTAAAGGGGTCACAGGTTAATGATGGAAAGTTAACTAAAGTCACCTAAAATTGAACGTGTTTACTCCCCGAACGTTGAGTGTTGTTCTACCAACACCGTTGGTATGGATAGTTTGGATAAGGTAATCATAAAAAAAAAATTATTTTTAATTATTAAAAATTTATTACAGTTATTAAGTTATGTTTGTAATAAATAGATTTCGAACAGCCGAGCGACGATGAATTACACCCACAATACAATGCTAAGTAAGTAGTGTTTATTTTTATCAAATTAATTTTGTTATTTTTACTATTTAGAAATTGATTCTTTTTTCTCAGGATGGGTAAAACCCCCACGGTCCTCCCATTTCACGATGAGTAGTGAAGACTTCCCAGCCCTTCCAGGGACAGCACCCACCATAACGCCTGCCAATGAATCTGCTAAAGTTCAAGGATCAATTGGTTCGTTAGATCTCGTTCCTTTGTCTCAAGACAAAACAACTAGTAAAAAAGGAATCATCACAAATCCCGATGGTAAATTCTAGATTATTAATTATCTTTCTATTTTATTAATTCTTTTTGTAGTATACAATAGTTTAGTTGTTGTTGATTTAGTACAGTAGATATTTAATGAATGACAAATGACAATGTTGATGATTGGGAAAAAAAAATAATAATAATATTTATTATAATTTAGGTACGGTCTCAAATATTCCAAGTAGCATGGTGAACGACCAATTCGGTATGGTAGGACTTCTAACGTTCATTCGCGTGGCAGAATCAGATCCCAATTTGGTTTCATTGGCCTTGGGATTCGACCTCACTGCACTCGGTCTCAACCTCAACGCCACAGAAAACCTATTTCCTTGTTTTGGAGGTCCTTGGGCAGAAGGTCCCGTCCGGGCGGAAGATATCAGCTTCGATGTTCCACAAGAATATAATATCAGTGATCCGAATCGAGAAGGCCAGGAGTTCATTACAGCCATTAAGTATGTCCAAACTTAAGCTGAAATTTTATCAAATTAAAGAAATGAGAAAGGTTTTTATGTAGAATTAGTAGTATTTAGTTAAAAAAAAAAATAATAATCAAATTTTGAGTATGATGAACTAGGTTTCAATGAGTGCCAGAGTTTCTATTTGATCAATCAACCTTGTCATCCTTTCTTGTTTCTTATGAAATTGAAATATAAATCTTAGATTTATTCCTAATGCTTCATTACTTATTACTACATTATCAATACTAATTCTAATTCTTATTATATTAAATTTTTAGAGATAAACTACTGCCACTCAAATTTGCGAAGTACAAGGACGAATTATTGTTCTACCTCTTCTACACTTATACTGGCGATGCCCTTCAAGTCCTAGCAGCTGCAGAGTTGTATAACCGAGACTGGAGATACCACAAAGATGAAAAAGTTTGGATCTGTAGGGCCCCGGGTGTCATTGCCATTGAGAAGGGTCAGAATTATGAACGAGGGACATATTACTTCTTTGATCCCATCAGTTGGAGAAAAATTGGTAAAGAGTTCTATCTTGAGTACGACAAATTGGAAGATCGACCCGTCGTTCCAACTGCCTACGTACAAGGCTACATCGGCTCCTGAACTCAGAAAATTTATACAATTTATAAAATCAGATAAAAATGGGCACTACTGTAAAACCAGACTGAACTGGATTAAACTACTGTTATAAAACAACGAAGCCCTCAGTCTTCTCCATCCCCTATGAATTTTTTTTTTAAACACTAATTTACAAATGTGCTCATCTTAACTAAATGTAACACAATTGATATAATATTAGAGCTAAATTCGCATAAAGTTTAGTTTATCACACTCACTGTACTTAAACTCATCCCAAATATTGATCCATTTATACCCGAATTTAAATCAAATTTATTGAACCTAAAGACAATGAACCAAATATCCAATGGGGGGGAGGGAACTAATGAAAGTTTTTATTTCTTTTTTCCAGTTGACTTAACACACTGCAACTGAGAAAAAGAAAAAAAAATAATAATAGTAATAATAATATTACATATTTATTGAAAATGAAATTTTCTAAATTCATCTCTCTTCAGAATAATCCAATATAATAATATAAATTTAATACTATAAAATAACGTATAGTCTTGTAAGAACATAATCCTCTGTTACTCAGAGAATGGGAACATTCTTATTTGAAGATACTCTGATTTCCTTCATGTTTTTGTTTAACTGGAAAAACGAGTCGTCAGGATAAAGTTACATTTCGGTGGTTTGTTGAGTTTGTGGTGATTAGGTCTTTGTAGAACGTAAAAAAAAAAAAGTACTAGGATTTGATATGTTTCTGGTTTCTGAAGTTTCAGGAAGAAGCATGAAGCAGGGTTAAATTCTTAATCCGAGTGGTGGCCTTTTTTTTTATCTGATTCTTGATCCAGTGGAGACGAGAGAGAAAGAGGGAATGGGCCGAGAGAAAGTCCATTTTCTCATCTTCATGCCTTTTGGATTTTGGAAGGAATAGAAAAAAAAAAGGTTGAGAGACTTGGATAGAGTGGTAGTGAAAGTGAAAACGAGACACAACCTCAAAACTTCCAAGTCCCTATTTCCCAACCTTTATAAAAGAGAGGAAAACTCTACAACTTAGAATCAGTAGGTTTTGAACCTTTCACTGGAAGAGAAAGTAAAAAAAAATACTATAAGGACAAAAAAATATTTCAGACAACCAAACTCACTCTACTATAGAAACAAAAACCATCGCAAGTTTCACTTTTTAGGACAATTTAGTAATAGCAGAGTTCCTTCTCCGTCACTTTTTTTTTCCCAACGTTTTCTAACTTTAACGACCAAATCTCAGTGGGTGACTTTAGGAATTTAGTCTCAACTACTTTCTCCTTTACACAAAAAAAAAAAAAAAAAAAAAAAAAAAAAAAAAAAAAAAANAAGAAAGATTCTATTCTACAAAAGCGGTGGCATTTATTCCCTTTCATCCGGGTGAGTGAGTAAATTGTACAAAAAAAAAGAAGAAGCAAAAATCTGTTTAAAAACCGTATTCATAAATATAAAATCTGAATTTTCCAATAATGGTAATCCAATTTGCAAAATTCAGCAACAAAAATACACCCACATTACTTTCATTTTTTTTTTCTCCCTATTTCATATTATTACATATGAAATGAGATTAGAGCGTGGGAGAAAATTTTTTGAAAGGAAATGGATTGTTGGTGACTGTAATGATTTAAAAAAAAATTTTTTTTTTTTTAGGAAAAAAGCTTTCACTTGTTGGACCAAATCTATACTAGTAGTAACTTAGTAAAGTTACTATTATATTTAGGTGTGAGGAGTAGAAACTAATCAATCAATATTTTCTATTTCGTATTAGTAAGAGTAAGAATCTATAAGAAACTTCAACAGGTTGAAATTCTAAAGATTTATTTTCTTCAATAGAAACCATTCCAACTTAGATTTAGTTAGAAAAATATAACTTTTCAACAAGGGAAGGAAATGTTCATGTTTACAATTCCCATGTACTTGTTGTACTAATAATAATAACTTCTAGAGAAATTATTATTACAAAACTTTTCATTCCAAGGAAATTAATATAAGGACGACGTTAAGTTGGTCATTTGTTGAATTTTACACAACAGGAGACGACTGTTGATGGTAAATTTATTTGATAACTTTAGGGATTTGAACTTTTTTTTTTTTTATCCTAAACAACCATTGTTTAAATAATCTAACGAAATTTCGTAAGGTTCTTAAATTCCGTGTTTTCATACCATTTCCTCTACTTTCTCTCCCATTGAACTTATTACTAAAAAACTGAAGGAGAAAGGTGTAGGAGAAATTCATTCAACTAATAACTCTTCATCCAATAGACTCTTTCCACNTAAAAAACTGAAGGAGAAAGGTGTAGGAGAAATTCATTCAACTAATAACTCTTCATCCAATAGACTCTTTCCACACTACTCATTCCTTAGTTTTTAGTAAACTAATTTCAACGGTTTTATTTTTTTTCAGATTATAAAATTCTCAATAGTAGTAGTAACAACTTCCGTTCTCAATAATAGGAATCAATAAATAGGAATTAAAGAAAAAGAAAAATCATTTAGAATCGAGTAACTTGAGTACTCACTACTGAGATTCTTATAAGAGATCAAAGGTCAAAGAGAGTGAAAGTTTGGAGANTTCGAGTAACTTGAGTACTCACTACTGAGATTCTTATAAGAGATCAAAGGTCAAAGAGAGTGAAAGTTTGGAGAGAGAAAACATTTCTGAGGTCGGCATTTTTGATATATCGTGACGTCTCATGACTCGGCATTTCCATCCACTCAGCCGGCTTCTTATGTCACTTTCTCCTAGATTGTTTACGGATAATTTTTTTTTTTTTTTTTCAAACTAAAAGTGAGTATGAAAATTTTAGGTCTATATACCCTATAAACTCTCATGGTTTTCAAATGTCTGGTTCGTGAAACCTACTGAATAATAAAGCCTACTCATTTACAATAGTCACCTGCTACACCTCCAAAAGCTTTATGTAATTTTTCATGTTTTTCTCTCGCTTCTCTCTATGAATGAGAAAATGATTTTTCCCTTGAAGAGTTTTTAAATCTTTTATTCAATTTATTCAGCCAAGCAATGAGGAATAAAAAAGAATCTCTAGTCCATAGATGATGGAATTGGAAACCTCATTCTTTATGAAGTGTCGCCGTTATTCATAAGGAGACTAAAAATCTATAGAAAAAGTTTGACACACAGAAAAAAAAAAAAAAAAAAAAAAGCTTAGGTTGGTGCATTACATGTTCCATCGTTAGTAGTGAAGAGAGAACGATTAGGCTTAAGGTTATATCCTAATACTTTCTCTTTTTATTAGGCTTCTTCCCTCCTCCAATCGGGTGTCCCGTTTTCCTCTGGAATGAAACTGACGATGGAGAAAGTAGAATTATTGAGTAAGTGAGACCTTATTTGCATGTGTATTTCTTGGAGAAAAGAGGGAATCAGACTAAAGGAACAATCCTATTACTACCTGGAGTAAAGTCTTGTCAGTTTGAAGTCCTACTGTCCGGTTCCTACCACCACCACCACCCAAAAAAAAAAATAAAAAAAAAAAATAAGAACAGTGGAAAGTAATCAAAAAGGAAAAGGATGGGTGGAGGTGCGAGTATGCACAAAAAGAACAGAGATCATCATCGTTCATCGACAAGTTCGGACTCTTCTTCTTGTTCACAATCGAAATTAGGATTCAGAGGGAGGGGGAAGAAAACAAAAGAAAAAAATACATCAATTAAATCTACAAGGAGTACTTCTGACCCACCTTTCTCCATGGGGAAATTGGAAAGAGGTATGTTAACCCTTTTTCATTATTTTATCATTTTAGACACAACTTACATTACTTCCATATTATTTTAAAATGATGGTGAATTTTAAGTCTAATTTAAGATTAGTTTCAGTTATTTTGATTTTCAATCTTCATGTTAGGTTGTTAGGGTTGTTAGGGAGGCGTAGTGGGTAATTTGTAATGTTACAAAAAAAAATAATGACAAAATTACAAAAATGTAACTTGGAAACTTTCGAATTGATTTTTATTTCACCCTATATTAGCTGGAAGGACGAATTTGTCATATTTCCATTAGTTGTTGTTGAGTTAAATCTCTACTATTGGAACATGTGACTAGAGGGTTAATTAATATTAATAAAAATTAATTTTATAATTTGTAATTTTTTTTTAGTACAAACTTGATTTTATTTTCCTAATGGAAATNTGATTTTTATTTCACCCTATATTAGCTGGAAGGACGAATTTGTCATATTTCCATTAGTTGTTGTTGAGTTAAATGTCTACTATTGGAACATGTGACTAGAGGGTTAATTAATATTAATAATTAATAAAAATTAATTTTATAATTTGTAATTTTTTTTTAGTACAAACTTGATTTTATTTTCCTAATGGAAATATAAAAAAAAATTAATATTAAAAGAACAGAAGTGGATCTATTGAAAAGCAAGTTAAAGATAGAAAATTTCTTCCAAATGCTTTCCTTTTGGAAGAGTGCCCAAAATGGAAGTGGCGTTTCCTCGTTGAATAGCTAGACTTATTCGCTGAATCAGAAACGATGTAGAACGAGGTTCTCCGGAAGCGATTTGAATGTAATTGCCAATTTTCTTAATCAAGTTCAGACCTTTGGGTCCCCATACTCCGTTTGACTCGACAGCGATAGGAACGAAAGTAAATTTATTCTCTGGCAGAAAGTTGTATTTTTTAATCTTCCTCTCTTCAGCAATGATAGCGGCAGCACCAGGGTCTTGTTTGGTGTATGAGATGTATGAATGGGCGAATGTATCCACACAAGTGAAGTCCCAGACCAATGGTTTTCCTCTAGACCAGGGGACGAGTGTCATTCCATCTGGGTGTTTTCCGTCTTGTCTTGAAAGACCTGGAGGTTCTCTAATGCTTGGAAATCCGGCTGAACGAAGGGATCTGAGGATGATGTCGTTTATCCCGTCGTGTCTTGCCAATCTTCCAGAGGCTTTCTTGCATGAAAGACCATGACGACCTGTTTCTTCAACTTCTAAACCACAAGAACAAAAGTGAGCAGAACAAATTAAAGAGCCAAGGCGTATCGCGCAAGAAATTCTAAAAACTTCATCAGAAAGAAGGGTTCCAAGTTGGGGGGAGGGTAATGACTCTAACCAAGCGCCGGCTTCTTGATTGGTAGAGGAAAGAATTCGCGCTAGGTCTTCATCTGAGGAGCATGTAGAAAGGATAAAGTGGAAGTGATTTTTAGATTGAGGTTCTTCCCAAGTTTTCTGGAATTTTCTTAAAGGACATTCAGGGAGATTCTCAGAGTATTTTAAGGTCCAAAGGTTTTCTGCAGTCTTCACAGAAGGGTCGATTTGAAAAATGTTAGGGAGCAAGGCAGACACTAAAGGTTCAACACTGTTGAATGACGCGAGAAAGCACGGAATCGCCATGTCNTGTGGAACTTGTAGAGTGACAAATGGAAAAATGAGAAGCTCTGCCCAGGAATCCTCAGTGTTATTGTAAGTTACCTCGTCTATACATTTAGTGAGGGCAGTTCGAAGGGCAAATCGGGCACCTCTTGGAACCCTGCGGAGAGTTGGGANTTTGAGTTCCCTCCCTTCACAATTTCCAAGAATGGTGGCTTCACATTTAGAGAAATTTGGGGATAATCCAACTTCTTTTGCTAAGTGAAAAATTTTCTCTAAATCTTTAAAAACTTTGGTTGGAGCATCAGCGATGGTGCAATCATCTAAATACCAGACATTAAATTCGGAGGCAATTTGTTCAATTATGGGTTGGACGACGAGACAAAAAAGAGCAGGTCCGAGCGGATCTCCTTGCTGAACTCCTCGATCGGAGAGAATGGATGTTTCTCCATAAAAGATTTCACTTGGAAGACGATAGCATTGGTGAACAAAGTTATATATTGCGGGAAGTCTGATCTTTACTCTCTCCAAGAGCGTATCTCTTCTGATTTCGTTGAAAGCATTCTTAAAATCTATTTTGACAAAGATTTTGACAGAATCATGGAGATTGGTGAAATAAGTTCTAGCTGCATGAGCTCCGGCTTCTGCACCACCTTGGACACCTACTCCAAGTTGATTGCGAAGGAAGTCTTGAGAAAGGGAACCAGAACAACGCTTGGTTATAATTTTAGCTGCTAGTCTTCTCCAAGTATTTCCTATCACGATTGGACGAATGCCTCCAGTCTTTTTCATGAGTGCAGTTAAGGATCCTCCGTAAAGAATTGGACGAACGCATTCAGGAACTTTACCAGAAAGCATCAATGTTAACAGTTTCTTTATTGATTCTAATAAATCTTTTGAGTTGGCTGCTGTTTGACTAATTAAGTCCTTGAGAATTTGTGGACGAAGACCATCTAAACCTGCAGCTGAACCGGGTTTGAAGGAGGAAATAGCTTTCAAAATATCAGGTTCTTCGAGAATCAAAAGAGGGTTTAGAAAGTCAGAATCGTCAGGAAAATTAGTGGGAGTTGGATGAGGTGGATGCTTGCTTCTTAAAGCTGATAGAGTTTCTGGACAGTCTGGAGCGATAGTGTCATCGGATGTGATTAGACGAATGGCTCCAGATATGTCTCCATCGCCAAGTTTGGCTTCAACTTTTCTCCAAATTTTTGATGGAGAATATTCTATATCCGTCATTTTTTGAGGCACTGCTTCAATTTTAATTGAATTCCAATTTTCGATGTTAGATTTGACCCAAGAAGTGAGATTGGTTACTTTAGTCTCGTGGTGTGGAACTTGTAGAGTGACAAATGGAAAAATGAGAAGCTCTGCCCAGGAATCCTCAGTGTTATTGTAAGTTACTTCGTCTATACATTTAGTGAGGGCAGTTCGAAGGGCAAATCGGGCACCTCTTGGAACCCTGCGGAGAGTTGGGATACCTCTTCTTAATGTTGTCAATTTAGATCCGAGGTTAAGAGTATTTCGTACATCTTCATCTTTCCATTTGATGCCTGTGAAATGTGGTCCGTTCGAACCACTTGGCCCTCGCTTAGAAAGTACAAGGGGAAAGCATATTTTGATCCAATTGGCTAGGGTGACTTGAGTAATTGCTCTGAGATTTAAGGATTTTCTGTATACTTCAAATCGGTCCCACAAAGTCATTTTCGATATTGATTTTTCAGGGTCATATTCTAGGGTTGAAGAGAGCCAAATCAATCCAAGTTCACGTGGGTTGTTTTTACTGATTGAGGTTGCCTGAGCACATAAAGAGGAAGATTCGGGAGGAATTGAGAAAGGTATATCTTCTAGGTCAACTTGGTTCTGCAGATTTTGGACAGCAGTATTTTGGTTTGAAGTATTATCCAAGTTATGTATATCTTCAAATCCAATTTTATTTACTTCAGCCAGTTTGGCGGCTTTCCATTGATTACGAGAGAGGGTTCTTTTGGAGGATTTGGAGGGGATAGGATGATTAGAAGGATTAGTATAACCTAAGGATGAGGAAGCCATTTTCAGCCAATTTTTGGAAACAATTTTTGTAAAGGTGAAAAGTATTCTCCAAAGTTTAGTCGAAAATAATTTTTCGGATTTGTCCAAATAATAAGTAGCCAAAATGAATGAACGGTTTCGGAAGCCTGAAATCCTAGATAAAAATTAATGTTGTGATAGTATCTCAAAGACTTTTTCAAAAGGGAAAAGGTGTAGAGGACCCAACATATACTAAGTTATTAAATGACTTAGCTTTGAGAGTATTGTTAGATGATGTCAAAAGCTTCTGAAACAGGATGGTCAACTGGGATGAGGCTTCTAGTTGTAATGATCTGAGTAAAACAATTGTTTCAAATCCCTGCAATCCTAGATAGATATAAAAGTGGTGATAGTATCTCAATTTTTCAGCAGGAAAGTTGTGGTGGACCCAACATATACTAAGTTAAATAATTGACTTAGCTTTGTAAGTAATGTTGGATGTTGCCAAGGAGATTATGGAAGTTGAAGGTTGTTGATGAGTACCCAACAATATTTTGAATGCTATGTAATTGATTTTGTAATTTTGTAATTTTTACAAAAAAAAAANTTGATGAGTACCCAACAATATTTTGAATGCTATGTAATTGATTTTGTAATTTTGTAATTTTTACAAAAAAAAAAAATTTTTAGTTGAAAACTCATATGAAAACTCACAGTTTTTGAATAAATAGAGTGAATAGTGAATTTATTTTATTTANATTTTTTTTAGTTGAAAACTCATATGAAAACTCACAGTTTTTGAATAAATAGAGTGAATAGTGAATTTATTTTATTTAGTTTCGAAATGTCCTAGTTGGATGAGCCAAAATTTCCATAAGGTCATTTTTTTTAAATTTTTTTGTTTTGTACAAAAATGGTTGAATAAAGTAAAAAATTTTGGCAGTAAATGAAGGGAAAATGATTGTAAATTTTGTCTAGAGGATTAAAAGACGGCAGTAGTTAGTAGTGGGTATTATAAAGAACATTTTGTTTTTAAGTGTTAATTAAATTAAAAATTACTGGTCAATGGTAAAAGGAAAATTGAGTCAAAGCGTTGGATAACAACAAGAATAATAGGATTATGTCTCATTTCTAATTTACATAATGGACGGTGACCACACCCCCTTCCCTTCTCACTAGATTTACATATGATTTTAAAACAATTTGTAAATAACAGTTGGATGTAGTATCCTTCGGATATAGGGAACTTACCAACTATGTATCATCATCACCAACTTATAACTTTTTCCAAAGAAAAAAAAAGGAGAAAGTAAAAAAAAAAAAAAAAAAAAGTTGTAAGAAATTGAAACTTTTTCCCAGAGTCGTCAAAGAATGAATTTTAAAAGTTATGTTTTTGAACCTTNAGAGAAAGTAAAAAAAAAAGAAAAAAAAGTTGTAAGAAATTGAAACTTTTTCCCAGAGTCGTCAAAGAATGAATTTTAAAAGTTATGTTTTTGAACCTTTAGTTACATGAGCTAATTACTTTACTAACAAACTAAAGAATATAGAGAAATAATTGAATTAATGATAATGAGAACCAAACACGCGCTACAGTAATTTACATTGACTCATTCGATCCTTCTAATTGTTTATTTTAGAATGAATTAGTAGAATAGAATCCATCAGCTCCATCTCTACCAACTTTAAATTTGAAATTACGCGCGCTCAATTCCTACCAGGAATTGAGCGCGCTGTTTAGAGAATTTCGATTTTTGAAAAAAAAAAATAATAATAATTTTTCGTATTGTGATCCATTCCGCACCGTTTTTTTTTTTTTTTTTTTGGAGATTACTCAAGTAATGAAAATTAATAAACGGATTAAATTATTAATTCATTTCATATGTAAAATAATTAACAAGTTTATAATTATTTTGAGTGAGAAGATCATATAGAAATTAATTAAAATGAAGAGGATAAAATAATTTAAATTTGAGAAATTGAAATGGAAGAAAAAGCACTTTTGGTGAAAATATTAAATTTTGGCAAAGGGTCCCTCTCAAATCTTCAAAATTCAAAGACTTTTTTTTTTCTTTTCTTCTTTTCGTTGACTTTATTATTATCATTCTATTCATGAGAACTAAATCTGCATAAATCTCATCAATTCGCACAAACGAAGTCGGATGTCGATGAGTAGAAGAAAATCCTTTCATCATCACATCGCCTCAGAGAACATGGACTCTCTGCCACAAAGTTTAGAGCGCCAGGCGCCAAAAAAAAAGAAATTTTTTCACTTTCTTGCAAAAAAAAAAAAAAAAAAAAAAAAAAAAAAAAAAAAAAAAAAAAAAAAAAAAATTTTTCCAAAAAAAAAAAAAAAAAAAAAAAGAAACGAAAAAAAAAAACGAAAACTTTTTCCACATGAGAAGAGAAAGTGAAATTGAAGCGGAAAACTTCAATTATATTCCATCCCCTTCTAATCCACTTTCACTCTTGTCTCTCTCTTTTGATTCCTATCTTTTTTGATTCATCATTTTTCAAAAATTTTATATAAAATCTTGATTTTTTTTTATAATTTTTCTTAAACATAATTTAACTTTTCACTTTTGTAGGAAAAGTTTAGTAGGGCCTTTTATACTATAAATTTTAATATCTAAGCTAAAAAATTTTTAGCACTTCTGGATATAAAATGAATCCATTATAAAGTAACATTTAAAAGCCTAAAATGAATAGATGAGTTTTAATAATGAGGACTCGACTATATGACTAGTTCAGTTTAGCTACTTCATTCACTATTATAGTAAAAGTAATAACAATTTTACTAAAATTTTCATCTCCTTGAATAACCCTATGTTGAACTTTCCAAATTGGTGGGCGTTACGGGGTTTACTCAAAAAAAAAAGAAAAAAAAAAGTTTCATTTTCTCCTACTTTCTCTTTTTGGTGAAAGTAATGTGAATTAGGTGGGTTTCTATATGAAAAAAAAAACTAATACAATGTTAACTATATTAAAGAGCTATAAGACATTAGATCTCCATTTCCTTAGCCATTTTTTTCTTCTTTCTTAATGTTGATTGGCTAAGAATCAATACTTACTATATATTTTTATTTTGCAGCGTTGAAAGCGGCCATTTTGATTCAGCGGTGGTATCGACAGTACTTAGCTCGTATGGAAATCAGACGGCGCTACACGTGGAATATTTTTCAAACAATTGAGTATGCCGGAGAACAAGATCAGATGAAAGTGAGTCATAAATTTTTTATAAATTTTTATAAATTTGAGTAATTTTTAATTAAATTTTGAAATAATAATTTATAGTATTATTAAACCTAATCCTAATAAGTTATAATTCCTAACCAAGTGGTGTCTAAATTGGGCTTAATAGATAAAATACTCGTTTTAATTGTAATAAATGAGACAATTGACTCTTTATTAAACTTTCCCTCTTCTTTTCATCAACTTTCTCTATTTTCGCCAATTTTTTTTCTTTCTTTTATTAAATAAAAATATTTCCTAAATCCCAAAGTTTGGTTGATGTTGTTGTTGGAATTATCTCTTTTTGGGAAATTGCATGAATCCTTAGACAGTTGAAAAAGTGTAGTTTTTGCAATGTACAGTATGTCTCAAAAATTCTTGTCTACTCTTTCTTCCAAAATAGTCAAGCGAAATCTTTGCCAAATTGATTGGGTGCAAATTGATTGAGTGCCAAATTTAAAAAGTTAAGAGAGTGGAGGGTTTGAAGTTTTCCAATAATAACACTTGATTAATATCACTTGATTAATATCACTTGATTAATGTTGTGGGAAAACTTCAAACCTGCCTCTCCTTCAACTTTTTGATTTTAGCGCCGACGTTTTGGCTTTACAAAGATTTGACTCATCACTACTACCACAATACTACCTACCACCAACACCGCCTATAAAACATTTCGATACTCTCAGAACCGCTGGAAAATAAACACACACAAAATTTTTTAATTTTAATGAATTTTTTTTTACTAAAACCAAAGCTTNAACACACACAAAATTTTTTAATTTTAATGAATTTTTTTTTACTAAAACCAAAGCTTAAACTAAAACTAATGAACTAATAGACCCAACTATACAGTGCGTTCGAATAAGAAANTTTACTAAAACCAAAGCTTAAACTAAAACTAATGAACTAATAGACCCAACTATACAGTGCGTTCGAATAAGAAAGCGAACTTCCCGCGAAATAGTTTCAGAAAAATATTATAAATTTAGATATGTTAGACTCGTGCACCTCTATTCTATTCACAAATAACCGTATGAAATTGCTAAATGAAAAGAGACTAAACCAAACCTGGAGAAATTTTTTCATGTTTGTTTTTGGATCATTGAGGTTTTGGGTACCATGGTTCCAAACGTAATGATCACACCTTCCTTTTCAGTTTCTTTTACCATAAGATATTAAATTTGATCGAAAGAGATCAATAAATTTCAATTAGAAGTGAGATTCATTGAATTCTTTCGATCAAATTTTAATTTGCGAATTGCGAAATCAATTCGCAAATTAAAATTTAAAACTCATAATGCAAACACTTACTATTTTCAAAGTCACCAAAAAGTATTCAAAACAGGAACAACAAAGCTAAGAGTGAGTGAATCACACGAAAGAATCAAACACAAACAAATCGAACAAAAACAATTGAGAAAATTTCTAATGAAAACAAAGATTAATTTAATGTTCGCGTACCATTCCGTAATAAATTTACTCATTGTCACCATAAATTGTTGGGCACTTTTTTAAAACATTCCCAATTTTTCCACTTTATTATTGTGATTCGTTTGCGGTTTCAGATTCCGCTTTGGTTGTGTTGACTTTGCTTTTATGATTTATTACACCAATCAACTTTATTTTTTGTCAACCATGGGATGAAATACTTCAAATTTGATTCTGAAATACGAGAGGTACGAAATTTTACCTAACTGGACATGTTTTCGACGATTTGTTTTGTGCTTTGGTCACTTTCAAATAAAGTAAACTATCAAAGCAAAGATTTTCATAAAGGTGAACCGTCCAGCAGCTGCGCAAATCTCTGACTGACTGTAAATTTTGAATTTTTTGCAATTTCATTGGGCGGGATATTCGCTTTCTTATTCGAACGCACTGTACAAATGTATGCACAAGGAGATCTTTTCTTGTGGTTTTGAGTGTTGAACTTTTTTATGGGCGGTACTAGTGGTAAAAGTTGGGTATTTTGAGACTGGTAGAAAGAAGGCACGGGATTGGTTGCGACATACTGTATTTCATTTCAAGTAGGAACGAATTAGATGTCTTTCTCATTCCGACGTGTTTTATTTTTTTTTGGAGAAAGTTGAGTGAAAGTAGATAAAATGGTTTCTTCGTCCACAAAAAAAGAATCTTACTTGTGAGTTATTTTTTCTGTTTTTCCAGTTGTATAACTTCTTCAATGCACTTTTGACCCATATCCCACAAAAACCGAGTGTTGGGATGGGAAGTCTTGTCAAGGACAGTGGAAGTACGAATGAGAGAGGATCCCTTGACTCTCTCTCAATGTCAATTTCATCAGGTAATAATTATTATTTAAGTCAGAAAAACATGCCTCGAGGGGTTTGTGTAATTTCCGTGTCTGTCTGTTCGTACGCTTGCTTTTTATTATTACCTTTTTTTTTCTCTGATTTTTTTTTTCTTTTGTCATAATTCTCAATCAATATTAACCCCTCCATGTCATTTCGGTCAGAAGTATTTAGTTTAGTAAGAAGAAAAAAAATAGAAGGGAGATAAATGAAATGTTTATCTAACTAAAGAGAAAGTCCTACTTTTTGACAGTGAGCATGCTTGATGTTGAGACAGAAAAGATAAAAAAAAAAATATATATTTTTTTTTCGTCAGTTGTGATTATTTGTCCATCTTTTGAGATAGTACTATATTGGTTCCTATTTTTCTATTGTTAGTTCAATTTATCGTACAAACAGGCTGGAAAAGAAATATGAGAGTAAAGAAGAAAAAATATGGAGCAGAATAATTTGATATAACTGCATTTACTGTCTGTTCGAAAAAAAATAATAAAGAGGAATTTTTTTTTCTACAGGGTGGTTATACTTTTTGAATACCAGGGTTGACTCTGTATTTATTTTTTAAACTCTTCCTACTTAAAATTCATTCTTGAAATTGAGAATTCTATTTTAAATTCAAAAATATATTAATTATCCAATACAAAAATATAACTGCAATGTATCCTAAAAATTTATTTTTACACTTTCTCCAAATGAGATTGTTTTAACAATGGCAAAAAAAAAATAAAAAAATAAAAATAAATGAGTTCATGCGTATGGTTGAATTGGATTTTTATGACTTTACATTTGTATTCTAGTACGAATGTTATATTAAAATTTAGGCTACACCCTCGTCCAAATTCCCAAGGAACTTAATACTATTGCCATTCGGAGAATACTGCCAAAAAATGAAAAAAAAATTTTTTTTTTTTTTTTTGCAAATATAAGTGTCACGGACAGAAGCGTGATAGAGAGTTATGAATTCCATTGTCCGCTGTCATTTCCATTATTTCTTATTTAAATGAGACACAGAGTAAGTCTTGAAACGGAATTGCATTTTTCTACTCCTCCCCTTATGGATTACTTACCAATTGAACATGAATTTATATTAAATAAATAAATATATATATAAATATAATATATGTAACCATCAAATATTGATATGAGACAAAATTAGGACAGATGTCAAACTCAACAATTGATAATCATACAAGACTTCCAAGTCAAAAGTAAGATGTAAAAAAAAATTTTTTTTTTTTTCTGTTTCTTCTATTGCTGTCAATCTAACTTTCTCCATTTGACATAAGAAAAGGACTCCGAAGAGATCGATTTGAATATTTGAAGAGTATTTATGGTTAAGTGGTTTGAGAATCTTCTCTTCAACAATAGATTTTAATAAATTTTGACAAAAAGTAAATTTGTTATGTATAAAGTAAAATTCGAGTTTGTAAAAATAATTTTTTATTTAAGTTATACAATAATAAAATTGTTTATAGTGGTCTTGGTTTTATGGATTGATGAGCCGATTTGGTTCATTTCTATTAATTAGACATATGAGTCTGATTTTGAATAAGTTGACCTATTCATAAATTGAAAATCCAAAGGTTAAGTGTCAAAAGTTGTTANTGGGTTCATTTATATCTATTAATTAGACATATGAGTCTGATTTTGAATAAGTTGACCTATTCATAAATTGAAAATCCAAAGGTTAAGTGTCAAAAGTTGTTAGTTGAGGGTCTTTGATGTGTCATTGGACCCTATGGACATGTAATTGAGAGAGGGGTGGTGGAGTGGACATGAATGTCCTTGGACATGTCTCCTGTCCATCCCCCTCATCTTCCTCTTCATCTCTTGCCTCATGACTTTCTCTACTTTCTCTTCTGCCGAAGAGACATTGTTTGAGCTTTTCTTCATCTTCAGTTTTGTTAATCCAATCAGAAGCCTACTTCAGGTTTTCCATTAATAAGTCACTTCTATTCTTATAAAAAGTTCCCAAAAATAGGACTTCTTTTGATAATACTAGGAGACAAAGTGAAAGGGAAATTGAAACAAACTACATAAGGAATAGTAACCCTCAACTTTCTCCTCATCATCGTCTACACGAATCAAAACCTTCCGCTTATTATATTTTCAATTCGGAAAACCCTACTCAGAAAATTTCTTTTGTAGTATATCCATACCTAAACTGTAAAAAAAAACGTAGAATTTGGGTTTCAATATTGGTTTTTCAAAATACAGTACGTTCCAAAAAAAATCCACACTTTACTCTTTTCATCAACCCAGAACTGATTCTGCTGAGTCATCGCGCGCATGTCTGCTGAGTTGAGTGGCTTCAATCTGTTAAAAAAAATTTTTTTTTTTTTTTGAAAGATATAAAAAGTAGGAGAAAGTTTTGCTTTCTATTTTATTTATTATCATTATTATATATATATATTAATTCTATTAAATACATTTGGAAAAAAGTGACTGTCGGGTTTATGTCTAAATTTTGAATTGAAAATGTCAGGTTTGAATTGAAGGGCTAACTTCCTAAGACTAAATTGATCCAATTTTCTCTAGTTTCATTTTCTTTTTTGGTGTTTTCTCCGTTTAAATTGACTTTTTTTTTATTTTTTTTCC
Source organism: Holacanthella duospinosa (assembly GCA_002738285.1). NCBI lineage: Eukaryota > Metazoa > Arthropoda > Collembola > Poduromorpha > Neanuridae > Holacanthella > Holacanthella duospinosa. The sequence goes on along the minus strand of NIPM01000022.1, from coordinate 946,266 downwards.
GCGGTTACTTCTTACTCAGAGTTGTGTTTGTTCTAAGGATCAAAAATCTTTATGATCCGTCAGTTGAGCCTAGTCCACAACATATAGGCTTTTCATGTTGAGCCAGATGGCTTTTTGAGTCTGATGAGGCAGGTAGTAAGTAGTAAAGAGACCGTGTAGGAACCAAAAACTTATATTGATTTTCAAATCCCGTGGTTATACAAAAACGACATTATGAGAATATGACCAAGGATCCTTCAAGGTACATGATTAAAAATAAATTGAGCCAAGATTATCATGGCTTCTTCAAAATTAATTTAGTATTCTGATAGCCTATGACACGCAGAGACTAAAACTTTTCAAAAAACTAACCACTAAGATTCAAATGTAGATAACTAACTAATAAGATAATATAAGACTCTTACTTCTTATAATTCAATGAACTGAATCCATTTTTTGAAGACTTTCAATATGATTTTTAACTAATCAATGTATCAAAAACAAAATAAAAAAGTTCAATAATCTCTACCTACAGACTACTTTTTTTACAAAGTTTCACAAAAAAAAAATTTTTTTATTTTTTTTTTGTCTGTTCTTTTCTCCAAAGTTTTGGGCTGGAAAGTTTTTTTTTTTTTCGTTTGATTCTGTAAGTTAATTTAAATTGTTCATGTTCATATCATTTTTTTTAGCAAAAATTGGGGAGTGATCCTGTTGAATATAAAAAAGTTTTCTCCAAGAACTGACTGATTATAAATAATAGAATGAGTATAGTTAAATTTGATCGTAAATCATTGTGAATTGATTTAATTTTAGGTGGAGATGGATCTAGTCAGAGTGAAACTCCAGGTCGAAGTAGTAGTAGTCGAATGAAACTACGAAAACGGAAATTATTTTCAAATACTGGAGCGGGAATTGACCTGGAAGATATTCCGGTTGAATGTGATTACAAGGGACCCCACGTCAAATTCCCACTGACCCTTCAAAACCTCCAGGAACTAATTGACGGTTTCAATGGAAAAAAGGTAAATGTCAAATCCTGGCATTTTTATACTCACCTACACAAAAATTTAGAAAAACTTATATACCTAAATTATTACAGACAAGACACAAGAATCCTGTAGTTTTATTAATATTTTTTTTTTTTTTTTTTTTTTTGAAAAATGC
>NIPM01000022.1:851693-937350 GCA_002738285.1 Holacanthella duospinosa | reverse complement strand
TTTTTTTTTTTTTTTTTTTTTTTGAAAAATTTATAGAGAAAAAAAAACAAAAATTACACTTTCTTTTATTATTTGTTATAAGAACAGAAAAGAATAGAAATCTAATCTAGGTTCTTTTATATATATATATATTTATAAAATCAGATAATTGTTTATATATATATATTTTTTTTTTGTGTACTTTCACTTTAGGTTTTTGCAGGGAGATTACTTAGTTTGATTGATCAAGTTTTCCGAAGTTTGCCTCTAGGGACAATCATTGACGGTCGAGTCCTAGTGGTCCATGGTGGGATTTCAGCCTCAACTGATCTGAAAATAATCGAAGATGTTGACAGACATAAGGTATAGAAATTTTTTCTCAAAGTTCGACCAACTCTGAAGTGAAAGTAAAGTGAAAGTTGGAGACGAGTAATGTTAGAAAATTTTCTATTGTTTATTTCAGTATGTGTCTATCCTCAGACCACCTGTCGTTGAAACAATGGATGGAGATGGGAAAATAATTCCACTGTCGGATCTCTACTCAAGTTCCAATAATTCTAGTGAATGGAAACAGGTAAGTGGATTCAGTTTGACATTTATTATCCATTAATTCTTTTTCAATTGGTTGAGAAAATGCTTAGAAAATGTTTCCTAAGTACTCAAGAGGGTCGAATCTGAACTTGACACTGAGTTTTTTCAACTCTCAAGTATCACTCGAATCAAATTTTTATACTGATTCCAACGATACTTTTACTTTATTCAAATTGGTTAAAATTTGTCTATTTTTGGAAAGTTTTACATTTGGATATTATGTAACTTCTTTTTTTTTGAAAGAGAAATGAATAACAGTCTGGAGAAAGTTGGTAAATAATCTGTTTTGCTTGCACAACACTTTGTAGTCGGAATTTTTTGTCGGTCTGGTTCTTATTAGTCTTAGGTTGATACTAATCAAACTGAATTTTATGTCAAACAGAGTAAATATTAATGATTTAGGCTAACATTTTTACCCACTCGGTTGACGTTATTTACTTCCAAAAGATAATTTTTTAACTTTGCAAATTTTTGCAAAAAATTTCACAACTGATTGTAGAATTTAAGTGAAAAAAAAAAAGATCATTAGTTAGGATAAGTTTGACCTGGGTTAGAATTTTCTTCGTCTCACTTTTTCCCAACACATGGATGAGTGTTTTCCCCAGACGAGTCAACTTAAATGGCGTCTTTCCCTAGACTGTTATGAAGANCTGATTGTAGAATTTAAGTGAAAAAAAAAAAAGATCATTAGTTAGGATAAGTTTGACCTGGGTTAGAATTTTCTTCGTCTCACTTTTTCCCAACACATGGATGAGTGTTTTCCCCAGACGAGTCAACTTAAATGGCGTCTTTCCCTAGACTGTTATGAAGAGAAATGAGAGCAGTCAATTTTATTTTATTTTCTCTTTCTCTACACTTCTCATTGGAAAAACCTCAATCAAAGTGCATACAAAAGTAGTTCCAATTGAAAAGATCTGACCATTGGAAAAATACAATTTGTATAGTTGATATCAGTAATGGAAATAAGGCTGAGTGATAGCTCATTCGAGATGAAACGCACTGTCAAGTTCTGTCTTNACACAATTTGTATAGTTGATATCAGTAATGGAAATAGGGCTGAGTGATAGCTCATTCGAGATGAAACGCACTGTCAAGTTCTGTCTTACAAGTTGACACAAGAGTCATTTNTTCTCATTGGAAAAACCTCAATCAAAGTGCATACAAAAGTAGTTCCAATTGAAAAGATCTGACCATTGGAAAAATACAATTTGTATAGTTGATATCAGTAATGGAAATAAGGCTGAGTGATAGCTCATTCGAGATGAAACGCACTGTCAAGTTCTGTCTTACAAGTTGACACAAGAGTCATTTTAAAGATAGGATTTAAGAGAAATAGATCAAAAAGAATATTTATGATTATTGACAAATGGTTCCACTTATCTCTACAAAGTTTATAATGTAAAGAGTACTTTCTCCTAAACATTACTCCTGTGTTCATGTGCACGACAAGTCTCATTTTTTTGGAGTGAAAGTGAAAGTAGATGAATTGTAAAAATTGAGAAGAAATCTATACCTTTTTAACACTATTGGTATTATATGAAAGTGAATTATTCCCATATGTGGTAGGAAATAATAAATTGAATTTTCTGTGCATGTGATGTATGACTGTGAAGCCATTAGGAAGACTAAAGTGAAATTTTAAATCAAATTTTACAAACTACAATACTCTATTCCCATCGGTTGTAAAAAAATAATGGAAAAGTTTNTGAAATTTTAAATCAAATTTTACAAACTACAATACTCTATTCCCATCGGTTGTAAAAAAATAATGGAAAAGTTTTAAAAAAAAGAAGATTTTATACAGGGTCTTTAAAGTTTTTTTAGGGATGCCGCAGAAAAAAATTATTTTAAGACTACACTTTATGTAGATTTGAAGAAACCTTGGGAAAGTCTGTAACCAAAAAAAAACCTAAAACACTCGGTACTCATGTGTTGAATTGAGTTTATAAAAATTTATAAATTTTGAAATAGTACGTTTTCAAATTAAAAAAAAAAAAAAAAAAAAAAATTTTGCAAAAATTTTTTTTCAATTTTTCAAAAAAAAATTTTTTTTTTAATTTTGTCATTTTTTTAGGTTCTTGATTTACTCTGGAGTGACCCACAACCTGGAAACGGTTGCTCTCCAAATACTTTCCGTGGAGGTGGGTCATATTTTGGTTGTGACGTTACGGAGAAAGTTTTACAAAAACATGGACTTCAACTCCTCATCAGATCTCATGAATGTAAACAAGCTGGCTATGAATTCATGCATAACAATAAAGTAAGGTAGTCAAAATTTTCAAAAAAAAAAAAAAAAAATCGAAATTGTATATTATAAAAAAAAAATAATGTAAAAATTATACAAATTTTTTTTCCAGTGTGTGACAGTTTTTTCTGCTTCAAATTATTATGAAGAAGGATCAAACAAAGGCGCCTATATAAAATTAATTGGTGGACCAAGTCAACCGCTCGAACCTTACTTTGTTCAATTTAATTCAGCAACTCCGAAACTTCGGGGAATGACCATTCGACAACGAGTTGGTCTCGTTGAAACTTCTGCACTTCGAGAACTCAGATCAAGAATACATGAACGACAAGAACAATTGACCCAATTATTTATAACCTACGACCGCCATGCCACAGGTTAAACATAACTAATCAATTAAAATTTTATTTAATAATTAATCGAAATTTGATTATTTTCTATCAAAATTTAAAATCTAAACCCGATACTTTTAGAAATCTATATTAAATTCGTCATTAGTTATAGAGAATTTCCAATATTCTAGAAATGGTTAAGGTTTCTTGATAGTTGATTGGTTGGAGTTGTAAGTCCCTCCCCTTATGCTCCAGGTAATGAGCCTTCTTCTTGAACATAATAACCCAATTCCTTCGAATTTCTTCATCCGCGTTATACGAGCCGTTTACTTTTTATTATACTTGAACGGAAAATCCCATTCCAATTTCCAATTTCTATTGTTACAACTACTTTCTCCAAGACAACTGTACAAAAAAAAAAAAAAAAAAAAAAAAAAAAAATTTTTTTCCATTTCAAATAAGAGACATTTTTTTTAAAGGAGAGTCATACTGATTCTTTAGACTAATCCATTCCTTCTGAATGGACTTTATTTTTTAATATCATAAAGTTCAGATCTGGTGAAAGTAACTTTCTCCTAGGATTCTTCTTATTACTAATACTTTTGATGAGTTTTTTTTTTTACAAAAAAAAAAAAAAAAAAAAAAACTAATGAAGACAGTTAATTTTAAAAATGAGGATAAAAAATATTGACATCAAGTTAATAGACTTTCTTTGTGTCTTCTAGGTCTGATCAATTTGAGTGATTGGTGTGTAGCATTGGAAAAAGGTACTGAATTGAGATTACCATGGAGACTTCTAAGGACAAAAATTGCAGAATTGGATCCTGGAAATGGATTAGTCAAGTACCAAACGACTTTTGAAGATGAGTCTTCAGTCATGTCTGAGGTACCCTTGTCTTTCAATTTCCGGACTATTTCTATTTCATATAATTTAGTTGTGGAAATCAAATTAATGTAATGAAGGGCACATCGATCTCAGAGAAATTCGATCAAAATGAAACCTAGTTAGAAATTTCTACAGACTACTGAAAGTAGTAGGGTTATAGAATTATTCTGTCTGTCTGTCACATAGTTTCTTTGTTGAAAATTTTCTATACTATTCGTACAGTCCACTATTATTTCATAAGATATGGAAATTTTGTTTTAAACCCCATACCATTTCATATGGANACTATTCGTACAGTCCACTATTATTTCATAAGATATGGAAATTTTGTTTTAAACCCCATACCATTTCATATGGACGAACCACATTCCTTATGTATAAATTTGGTTGAAAATCAGCATTGTGAACTAAAATTTTTTTTGGGTTTTTCAACCAAAGTAATTAAGAGTTTCAGATAAAAGATTTAAAATTGAAAAATAATTTTGTAAAAATCAAAACTCCACTATCACTATTATACTACTATCTACTAGACCTTAGAACTGCATAGTTATGAATATTACTCTACGGGTGGTTCTATCGTTTTTTTTTTTGGTACATTATTTTTTTTGTAAATGAGAATATTAAATTTGGTAAAGCATTTATAGGTTCACATCTGCGTCTCTTTTAAAGACCGNTTTTTTTTGTAAATGAGAATATTAAATTTGGTAAAGCATTTATAGGTTCACATCTGCGTCTCTTTTAAAGACCGTCAAGGGATAATGGAGTCAAAATTTCATATAATTTGAGAAGAGAAAATACGAACTGGTCCTATTTTCCCTTTTTTTTTTTTTTTTTGGCAAATCCATAGGGAAAGGTAGTTTATTTAGCATCTTTAGAAAGGATTTTTTGGCACATTTTGAAAGACTTGAAAGACACTTTTGGGAAATTGAGTCTTTGCAATTAAATAAGATTGTGAAAATTGGGATGAAGTTAGGTTATAGTGTGTTTGACGGAAGGTTTTGACGCAAGTAAGTCAATTAAAAGTAGTTTGGTTGGAACGAATTGGTTGTTAGAGACTCTACCGGTGAGGTAAAAGTGTCGTGATTGATTTACATTTCCTGTGGTTCATTTGTTAGAGAATCTAAAAGCATCTCTTGTTTTTCTAAATGTCTAGTCCCTACTTTAGAAATTTATAATGACATTTTCTTGACTCTTTAGGATAGTGAGGTAACGGTGGCTGAAGTACTCTACCGAAACAAGTCAAGTCTTGAAGCAATTTTCCGAATCATTGACAAAGATAATTCAGGTAAAGAGATTTTACTTCAAAATTAGACATGATACATTTACCAATTTTTAAATAAAAATTTCAATTATGTAGAAAAAATTTTTCATACATATAAATTTTTGATTTACAATTTTTGATTTCCAATTTTCAATAAAAAATTTTCATGAATTTCAATAAAAATTTATGTATCACTGTTTCCTTTAGGAAGTTTAATCTCGATTAAACGTACACTTTTTGAAAAGGAATTTTTTTTTTAATGATTTTTTTTTTTTATTTGGAAAGCAGGATTTTTTCCCAGGATTGGGAAAGTTGATGATCTGTCACCCAGACTGAGTATGATCGGATTGAGTGGATAATTTATGATGAATGGTTTCAATATTTTTTTAGGATACATATCAATGGAGGAATTCTCTGACGCCTGTGACCTCCTCGGTAGACATCTCTCTTCTCCCATACCCCCACAAACTATGACAGAAATGGCTCGGAGTATGGATTTAAATAAAGATGGACTCATCAGTCTCAATGAATTTTTGGAATCTTTTCGAATCGTTAGTTCTGGACAAGAGTGTCTTGATGTGGATGAAGAAGATGGAGATGAATGACATACGGTCTATGGGGAGAGTTCAACGACCCTCCTCACTAAGGTCATTCACACCAATGACATCCCACCAACTCAACCACCACCTCCACCTCCACCTCCATCTTCAATTGTCACAGATGTCTAGCAACCACACTACTAAACATCACTCACTCGAGCTTTTTCACATGAAGAAGTTTAGAAAATTAAAACATCTTCATTTATAGTTCTCAAGGAGCTTTCTCTGAATATTTAATATACCGGTTCAATCTCAACTATATTACATCTATTTCCTTCTCAAAATTAACTCCACTTTTTCATTCCTACATCAATTCTGTGAGAGAAAAAAAAATTACCAAAAAATTGCAATTAATCAGCAATTTTTTTTTTTTTTTAATTAACACAAGTCTAACAGGATGTGGAGAAAAAGTTTTGAATTTGTAAATCTAGAATATCAGTATGAAAATGTGAAGAAAAGTTTGAGAGAGCTTTCTACACAGGGGGGCCAGAAAGGATTCAAAATTAATGAAAATTTCTAATTTTAGGTTATTTTTTTTTTAGTTCTGCTGAATTTTTTTTTTTTTTTTTTTTTGTAAAATTGATTTATGATTTGAAGAAGCAGGGCAAAAAAAAGTATTTAATTTATATTTTAATTTATTAAAATTTTAGTCTATTGTTTACACCTAGATACTTGGGTTTCATTTTTGTACAGACAAATTTTTTCAGTTATTATCAAAAATTTATAAAAAAAAAAAAAATATAAAAATATCTATAATACGGGGTCTTTCAATTAGGCTGAGGCAAGAAAATTTAGCCAATCAGAGTCAAGTTTTGATAAATAAAATATAATTGGTTGAATTTAAAATGTAAATATTTCAAAATTTTCAAATTTTCAAATTTTAAAAATTTCTTAACTCGTTCTTATTGAACGACTCGGTATAATATCCATTCTTGTCAAAGTTCATATCACTTTCAAATAATCATCCTGCCTTCCATTTTCTTCATTTTATTTCATTTCTACATCTATCGACCATTTTATAAAGTAAAATTTGGACAAATTATATAAAAAAAAATTTTATCAAAATTTTTACCCGTCCCGATTAAGTCCTTTGTAAATTTAACGCTTTGATATAACATTTCAATTCATCAAACCTTTGATTCTACCACAGAAAATTACATTGGGTAAATTCAAAAAAAAACAAAAAAAAACTTATATTAAAATAATTGTAAAAAAAAAAAAAATCTCTTAAATTTTAATTAATTAAGAAGACTTTGTGTGATTAATGAATTAAGATTATTAATCAATGTTGCTATTTGACCCAATGGCCTTTTTCCCCAGTACTGATTATAAAAAATACACTGTAGTATTCCTATTCATTTGAGCTCCAGAGGAGTTAGTTAAATTGGCATAATCAACATCAATGAATTAATTAATAATTAATTAATTTAATACATTTACCTCAATATCTACTCTAGCCTACCTACTTTTAACCTTTGACACTCATTTCATTCGGATTAAAATGAATTTTGAAATTTAACTAACAAGAAAAGTAACTTATACAAATTAAATTTAAGTAATGAACCTCGTTGGAGTGTTCTTAAAAAAAAAAAAAAAAAAAATTTAATTAACTACCTGAGCTTCAAACTCATCACACCATTGTTGTATTAATGCAATAATAAATTGATTTTTAATGAAATCCAAATTACTTTGCTAAAATTTTCAAAAGAAATTGAGCAAGTAATGGAGAAAAGCATCAATTTTAATGGTATTCTCTGTATTTCCAAAATTATGATTTTAATTATTGAAATTTATGAGTACCAAATTATGTAACTCTTCCTTTCTCAGTGGTATATCAGGTTAAATTAAGCTTACTATCAATTCATCAAAATACTAAATAATTATTCTAATTAATATCCCTTACTTAAATTAATTTCATGTTAACTTTTTATTTTGTTAAAATTTTAAATCTTAATGAGAATTAAATGTGTTTAAAAAAAAATATTCTTATTTTTGTTGAATTTGGTGAAAATTGAGGTAAGAAGATGTCATTACCATTCAGTGGTGAGAAAATGAAGTTACCTTTCATATGAATTGAGTTTGTAAGTTTCCGTTTTCGTTTTTCGGTAATAGAGTGCAGTCTAGTCTTGTAGAAACTTATATATATTTTTTTTTTGTAATTTTCAACCAAAACGGTTCAAACGAAATGTTTATATAAATTTTTTTTAAACTTTTCATTATTTCATTGGACAATGTTTACTTTCACTTCCGGTTGACGGTCGTACTTAATTTGTGAGAAAAAATAAAAATTCAATTTAATGATTCATTGAAAATTTATTTCGTACAATTTTATTCGTTTCTTGCAGACTGATGAAATTTGATAATTTTTTTTTTTGAAAAAATAATATTTTTTCTAATTCACTTGATTTAGTGACATTTGATTTAGTGACACTTGTTTTAGTGCAAGATGATACTTTTTCAAAAAAAAAATTTTTTTTTTTTTAATTTCATTATTTATTATTATTCATTATTATTTATTATTATTTATTATTATACTTTTACAATTGAAGTTGATCAATTGAACAAATTCAGACGAAAAAAAAAAGAATTTTTTTTCAACACGCGGAGAAAAATTATGTAATATTCAATTAAGTTGTTTAGTTTAATTAAGCCTTATTTTCACTATCAAAAAATTTACCGCAGACAATTAAATAAATTTTTCTTTTAGCTACTGGTATTGATTGTAGAAATTGACATGGATTTAATTTGACTCTTAACTAACTTTGATTGTTTTTTATTGTATTTAATAAAACAAAAACTTATTTCAAAGGATAAAAAAAAATTAGAATTAAATACATCAGAACACGCAGGCAATGAACGTGGAAATTGAAAAATAAAATAAAATTCATTTTTTGACGCTGTTGCTGTCATGTTCAGATGGATAACATATTGACGGTGAAGGTAAGCAAGAGTCTTTGTCATGTATATCTTAAAAATTTTGAAGTATTGAGCCACCAGGACTTGTTTTTAATGAAGATACACACACTAACTTCATCCCTCATCCACACCTGTCATACTTACCTTAGGAAAAAACTGCAAAACCTCCAATTATCATATTGCAAACACGAACTAATGAATTAATCAGACAGTTGGCAAATTACCAGGTCAGACACGATTTATTTAACAAACTTTCCCGCACTCATATACCTTCCTACTGTAACCGATAAGTTTTTAATTATTCCAAAACTCGCATTAAAAAAAAGTGGCATAATTGAATAGTAAGTACATTTGTATCCAATTCCTAAAATTAAAAAAAAAATTTTTTTTTTTTTGGTAAATTTTGTGTTTTCATAAATCGTTGGTGTGAAATATGCTTAATGAGCTTAAGGGTGATTNCATTTGTATCCAATTCCTAAAATTAAAAAAAAAAATTTTTTTTTTTGGTAAATTTTGTGTTTTCATAAATCGTTGGTGTGAAATATGCTTAATGAGCTTAAGGGTGATTTACACCAACGAGTTTTTTTTTCCTTTTTTTATTGAACGTTATTGATTTGTATTTTATTATTTATACTGTGAGTTTAGAATTTGTGATCTAAGTTAGGTTTTTTTAGTTATACCATTTAACTAAAATCCTAATACAGTAGTAACTTAACAACTTTAACATAGCAATCCTAACANCTTTTTTTATTGAACGTTATTGATTTGTATTTTATTATTTATACTGTGAGTTTAGAATTTGTGATCTAAGTTAGGTTTTTTAGTTATACCATTTAACTAAAATCCTAATACAGTAGTAACTTAACAACTTTAACATAGCAATCCTAACACTTATTTATTTTAATAAATACTAATATTAAGTTCTTTACTATAAGTTTTAATGGGTAGTAGTTTAAGGTGATTGTTCAAGAGAAGAAAGAGAAGAAAAAAAACACACAATTTTTTTGTTCATTGAATGACGTTACTGTTGCTCTAAAAAAAAATTAAAAATTTCGATATAGTAGTATTACTTTTGCAATTTAACTCTTTTAGTTCCACAATGTTTCTTTTGTACACTGTTGAGTCAAGTGAGCAATGTTGGGGTTAAATTGCAGATTCACGTCTCGTTCTAACTCAGATTGTTGAATTTGATTAGAATTGAAAGAATTATCTATATATTAATATAAGAAAAATATTACGAATTAAATCCAAAGATACAAAAGCATATTATATGTATAAAAAAAGGCTAAAGACGAAATATTGACACGCAATGGAGTTAGTTTGTAGAGTTCAAGTGTACGAAAAGTGAAATGGTGAAAGAAGTGTTTGATGATAATTTTTCTAAGAAGGGAAATAAATTACAGAGAACTTACCTATTATTCTCATCTTCTATTCTTCTTTTTTTTTTTTTGAGAAAGGAAAATTTAAACCTGATTATGTTCTAGCCTGACTACCTTACTTAACTCTTCAAGTGTCGATTTCTTGTAAACACATCATAGACGCTTCAACTTACATTGTCTGTAGTCTGTAGAGATCCAGAGATTTATATATTATATATATATATATGTATGTATTATATTATCATATCACATCATCTAGACATGCGAGTGATGAGAGAGTTGAAGGTCTACTTGGATCCAACTATTATTAATTTTAGGCTGGGAAAAGGGCAATGTCACTCTCACATTCTTACATACAAATAAATCAAATTATAACCATCATTTACTATACTGTTCCAAAGATTAAAATAGCACTAAAAAAAATTATTTTTTTATATACAATTAAAAACCGGTGTATAAAAAAAAATTTATAAAAGTGAAGTATAAATTGGGCTTAAGTTGGTTATTATTTTTTTTTTATATATATATATAACTTTCCGACGTCTGATGTTAAACTTATATTAAGAACACTACTACTGATTCCAGAGTTTGTTTCTATTTTGAAGTACACTATACCCTTCTTTTATTATTATTATTATTATTATTATTGTTATTACATTTTGAATGCAAAATTTTATATAAAAGACCGATGGATGATGATTTGGTAGTGAAAGGGATCATAAAGCAGCCCTTGAGTCCTCAATTTCAGATATCAATTGAGTCTAAAGAAAACTTATGATGTCCAATGACTATCTACTATGTAATTTCTCTCACTATTTCATTGTTGAATTTTTATTACATAACATATTCTCTATTGTTAACTACTGATTTTTTTTTTAATTTATAAGAGCTAATCATAGGGTCAGAGAATGGATTTCAAGAACAAACAACACCTCTAAGGATTACTGTTGTCTCATTTATGTAAGTTTTTCTAATGAATTTTTTGATTATTTAAAAAAAATAAAATAAAAAAAATACTGTATTTATTCCAATTACAGCTAGACTAATTTCATATTTATAACCTTATTACAAAAGCAGAAAAGTCAATAATCATTTATAAAAATTTCAAATTTAGATATATTTTTAGGTATAATTTTTAAATTATATAAAAAAAAATGGAGTAAAAGCGTATAAAAGAAAGTAGAAAAAATGAAATTTGAATAACCGCTGGTTCTTTATATTATATAAATACGGTAATAATAATAATAATAATGATTAACTCCGTTATGCTGTAAATTTTTATTGTCATTATTGTAATTATTTTAAAATTATTTCTATAGTTCAAATATGAAAAAAAATTTATGCTTTTGGCAAAAATCGTTAGATTAATAACTAGTCAAGGTATGTTATATTAGGATTTAATAAGTACAATTCAAACACGTCAATATGTATTTAATTTAGTTAATTAAACTTACGGTATATTTTTATTATAATAGGGATAACGGGTAATTAGTAATTAATCTTAATTTATAATTAATACAAAAATTAGACCTCCTAGTACTGAAATTAAATAATAATCCTATTGGAAAAAAAATTTTTTTTTGTTATATTTTTATAACTAAAAATAATTGTAAATATAATTTTATTTTAAATTTTATAAAAATTATACTAAACCCGTTGTTTACTCTTAAGTTGTTTGCATGTTATAATTCACATGATAAACCTCGTTTGTTTTACCTCAAAAAAAAAGTAATTGTTAACCTTCAGACATTAAACCGGAACTGAAAAATAGTGTAGACGCACTGGTTTAGGTTGCTCAACTCTTCATTTATAAAAACAATGGGATTATTTAATTAAGTTTTTCTCATTAATGGAAACCGTAATTAAAATTACATGATGTCTCTAAAAAAAAAATATTTTTTTTTATTTTTTTTTAGTTCACATCAATTCATTAAGGTACACAAGACCAACACCGCCCCCACACTCTAATGAGTTTCCGACTCTCTTCTGATTGGTTTAAAAAGTTTCCCTAAGACCCCATCATATCATGTCACGTGACAAAAAAAAAAAGAAAAAGGCCCTTCACCTGGATTTTCGGGACTCATAGCTTGTCTACCATTAATCTCATAATATGATTATTATTTATGTAGAAATTTACTATAATCCTAATTTGTTAAATAAATCATCTCTAAGGATAGCTCTCCGTTATGTCAATCTCTTCGTCATGATGAGATGAGTATATAAAACCACGCCCTTAATTTGGGTTCGGCTTTGGTATCAAATCAATAAGCGGGAGAGAAAAAAAAAACTAAATTCACTGTAATAATGGTGATAATTTGATTTCCGTTGAGTAACTGTGGAAGTTAAACTAATCAGAAGAAAATTTGAGTCCAATAATTCCATTGTACCGATGAAATTGTTATACAAGAAACTAATTCAACTTTTTGTACAATTTGGATATTTTTTTTTTTCAAAAGCCGCCTTAATAGTGTTATAAATAAGAGCCAATTGTAAAAAAAAAAAAAAAAAAAAAAAAAAAAAATTTTAACCCTGGAATCACCACAGTTTATCAAAAAGTTTCAAATCGAAATCTTGTGTGTGCTTAAAAAATCTCAAGAAAATTTTGTTCAATTTTAAACAATGATATGAAAGGAGTTAAAAAAAAAATTTTTTTTTTCTTCTTTTTTTAACTCTATGAATAGCATTGTGAGTAATAAGAAAAGGAGGACAAGGGATTTTAATTGTAAAGATCTTTTTAGCAATTTAGTCCAGAAATTACAATTATTAGACCTTCGTTTCCTTCACTTTTTACCTTGTTAGAAGGTGTCAGTGGCCGATCTTGTCACAATTAATAAATGCAAAGTCATGTAATCATAATAAAGCACAAAAGGAACTAATAATAGGATGAAAATGGGAGGGATAATGAACTTGCTCAGGTAGAACAGAAAGATGAGTTTCAATTTGAAAAAAAAAAAAAAAAACTTAAAAAAAAAGTGTATATAATGACCTCTTTTTCTAATTTTTTACCACTTTTTATATTATCAGTTTGATATAGTTTGTAAAAAAAACTTGGTCTAGGTAGTTGTTGAATTGTGCAAAAATTCTTACCATCAATTAACAAAAAAAAAAAAAAAAAATATTTTTTTTTTGCCATATCTAACTAATACTGAGTTGTAAAAGGGTTAAGCAAATTTGGATTAACCCTTCAGTAACCATTTTACACTATGAATAGCAATAAAAATATTAACCATGAATTTTAATATTTTTTTTTTTTTTTGACTACAAATGACACGCAGGTATCAAAATGTATAGATTTGAGTATAATTTAAGTAAAAAAAAAAAGTAAAAAAAAAAATTTGAATTTGAAATTAAAAGGAATGATTTAGAAAAGGATTGTTGATAAGTTCGTGAGAAAAAAGTAGGACTAGAAAGATTAGGTATTAGAAGTTCAATTAGGAGATCAAAATTAGAGTTAGGAATAAGACGTGGTGGAGTCTTGAGTCTTTTGATCTTCTTATTCCTATGGTGATATTCTTATTATTTCAATATTTTTTTTTTTTTTTTTTTTCTTTTTTTGTGATAATACAACAATAGAAGATGGGGGTTAGCCAAAGTAAGCATTATGAAAGTTAGATCACGAAAGGAGGAAGAATTGTAATGTTAATAATACAGCGGCGCTTTCTTCTTCGGTTGCTATACATGCGATACCTTTGCGATTCTTGAGATTTTACGCACGCACTCAATTCCATCACCACAACTCACCGCTTCTTCATATTAAATTTTTTACAAATTTTGACACTTTGTTTATATTAATTCATTTTCAACGACTCTATAGAATGACCTTGTGAGGTCATGGAAGCAGAAAAAAGAATTTTTTTTTATTCTGAAGTATGCTTATATGATTTTGCGCAAATGATTCTTCTCTATGATTAAAAAAATATAAAAAAAAAACAATGAAAGTGAAAGACCGCGTGAGAAAGTGTTTAAAAAAATCGTCTTCTTTTTTTTTTTTTTTTTTTTTTTTTTTTAACTTTAATTTAAAGAATTTTTTTACTAAAAGTCTACTTTTCTTATATATTTTGTTAAATTTTTGTTAATATTAATAATAATAATAACTACACTTTATGGAAAGTCAAGAGTTAAGAACCATACCTAGTTTTGTTAGGGTTAATGATAATAATTCATCTTTACCTAAACTGCTTCGAATTGCTACTTAACTCCTTTGGGACTGATTCTTAGTACCTAAAGTAAAAAAGAATGGATTATAAAGTTGATTTTAATTTTTTTTTTTTATAAAATAATTGAAAATTGAATAATTGTTATGTAAATGAGTTTTGAATTGTACAACTGCTACTGAATTACTCCTTTCAAAAATCTACATGCAAAGATCTTAAGCAAAAGGATTTACAGTTGACTCCGTCTACACGAAAGCCAAATAAAAGAAGCTGAAAAAATTTTTTTTGAAAAAAAAAAAAAAAAAAAAATGCTGAAGACGAGTAGCCTGGACGACTCCAGTATAAATTAAGTTTAATCAACGGTCGCCTGGATCTTGTATACTGGCAAATAATCACAATAATTAAGTTCATCTCCGTTAAAAGATTTACTTAATCCCGACATAATAATATCAATAATAATGTCTCGAGGGGACCTGAAGAACTCGTTTTTAAAGTTTCCCCGTCTTTCCAATTTCATTTTTATGAATATATCATAATAGAAGATTCAAAACGAACAATTACAATCTTTTTTTTTTATTTTTTTTATTTTTTCTCAATCATGAAGCCTGTGAGTACTCATGGAGTTTCCTTAAAATGAAATTATTTTTTTCATGTTTAATTCACCTATGTGCGTGAGATTTTTTTTTTTTTTTTTTTTTGATTTTTTTTTTAAAGTTTAGTTGATGCAAATTTGCTGACAGATGTTATCAGGTTGATTATTTTTAAGACAAAGTAACGTAAATACAAACCAGAGCGAAAAAAAAATCCAAAAATGGTGGAACTCTTTTGTTTTAATTAATAAATATCTCATGTCCACCCTCACCTCAAAAAAAAAATGCAATAATTATTAACTATATAGGCTCATGGAAAAAATATAAGTTTGAATGAAGTTTCATCAACTGTGAAATGCTTAAACTCTAAATAGATAAAAATATGAGTGTGGAAAAAAATTTTTTTTTTTTTTGAAAATGAAACACGCTAAAATTACATTGTTGCGTGAAATGAATTCTTCATGTCCGTCCACTCGACACAAGGAGAAAAAAATTTTTTTTTTTTTTTTTTTTTTTTTCAACTCTTTTGTCAAAATAAAAAAGTAGGAGTTTACCTGTGGGACGGTCAAAGGGGGTATTTAAGTCTAAACTAGTGTTGTTATTAACAGGCCTTTTTACTCCCTTGTTCATGATTAACGAGTCTCGTTTGCATTTTGGTTTCAATTCTTGTCAGAATCCCATCAACCACCGGAACTGTTGTGCAAAATTAGAATTTTTTTTTTTTTTTTTTTTTTTTTTTTTTTTTTTTNTGAGATTTATACTTCACATCCAACTTAAACTACCAAGTCCAGACAGTTCTGTGAATTTTAATTTAATTTTTTTTTTTTGATAATATTGATCATTATTAGAAATAATAAATAATAAATAATATTTTGACTAAAAATTTTTGTCTTACTGTATTTTTTTTTATTTTCTTTAAATTGTATTTTATTTAGTATAAACATGTTTTTTTTTTAATAATATTTATTGAATAAATTGGACGCCATGGAATTTTTATTTTTAAAATTAGCTGCTAATTTCCTAACAATGTCATTGTAGATTGTAGCTACCGAAAATGAATAACATTTTGTTAAAATTTATTGTACACGTGGCTTCATATAAAGTTTTTTTTTTTTTTTTATTATTAAAAATTGTGTAATTGTTGAATTGTATTGTTGGGATTGGGACGAAGAAACTTTAAATTTTGAAGGGTTTTTTAGTAACATTGCTCATTATTAGAAAAAAAAACTAATAAATAATATTCTTGACTAAAATTGTTTGTCTTACTGTATTTTTTTTTTAATTATTTTTTTTTTAAATAAATACACCCCTGGTAAGAATTATAAAGATAAGGAAGTTAGTTTACTTTTGTCCCTAACTCTTTTTCTGAAGAAAATGTCTGTTTTATTATTATATCTAATAACATACTAATAATAATAATTAAGTCTCTAGGATTATATAATTATATCCATACGATTATAATTTATAAACTTTATATGATTTATTGAAAATTAAATCTTTTCAATATAATTCTCCAATGCCTATCCCTTTACTGTAGTGTTTCAGAATTGCTTGAAAACATTTGATTTTCAATATATTATTATAACTTTTAACCTTGAGATCCTACAGACCTGATTTTCTCCCCTTACTACCTTACTTTTCCATCTTTTTTCATAAAATAACATCAATTGACTCCAAAAATTGTTAAGTAGTGATGTAAATTAGACATAAGTTTAAAAACAAGAACTTTCTGAAACAAAAAAAAAACACGGACTAAAAGTAACTTCACTATGTTTTATAATATTTTTCCGTACCCTACAACCTAACCACAATTCCGTTGAGAACAATTCGTATGAAGACGTAAAGTATAAATCCACTGTAAGAATGAAAATTTCTTAAAATAATGTTTACTTTTTTAATAAACTTAAAAAAAAATTTTCTTTTTTTGAAGTATTAAGGAGTGGAGCAGATGCTTATTTTTTTGGTTCATTTCATAAGTCCTTTAGCATTGTTGAAAATAAAAGAATGAATTGTTCAAAAAAAAAAAAATAGAAGAAGCACAAGTCTTTTCAATTAACAAGGTTCACAATGGGCTCAATTACAGGTGTAATATATCTCTTGGAATCCTTGTGTTGTAGAGCAAAAGACTTATGAATTATATTTTATATTTTTCTAAACGGACCAATTTGTCTCAAATTACGATAGATTTTGACCATTAGTTCTGTCTGTGGTACCTTTTTTTTTTCTTTTTTTTTTCTTTTTTTTTGAAAAAAAATACAGGTAAGGAAAGGCAATTAAAACTAAACTCATTTCATCTACTCATCTTTCACCTGCTCTAAGGGAAAAAACAATGACTAGTTTGTCCATTGTTATATTTCAGGTTGATTGGTTTTGGCAGTGAATTGTTATTAGTTTAACATCTCAGGATACAATTTATACATGGATTGTTCTTTTAAAAAAAATACAGTAGAGTAAAAGTTTATAAAACACTACAATAATAACATAAGAAAAAATAAATTCTTTTAACTCTTTTTTTCCTCTTCTTTGTGATAATTTCAGTAAAATCCTTTGAAAAAAAAAAAAAAAAAAAAAAAAAACTTCATTTTTTGTTTTAAATTACTATTAAAGTTTAAAATTTGAGGAACAAGATACAAAATGAATAGAGTAGACTCAAGTAACTTACTTTTTATTAGAGTATTATCAAATTCTGACGACAAAGGGTTAAGGGTCTTAAGTACCCTTGTTTTAGACAATGTTTAAACAGAGGCAACGCCTTTTTTCATTCTCTGTCCATTGTCCATCCCTTTTGTTCTTTTTGAATAACTTAACCCTAACCTAACAAGGTCTGTGGCGACAAAAAATTATGAAAAACGATAAGTTAGACGGCAATTAGTAGGGACTTTGAAACTTCAGGGTAATTTATGACACTTGTTATTTAGATTCACTGTTTTTGGAAAGCCGTATACACGTGTGTCTATAACTTTTCTCTATTGGAGAACTAAAATAACCAATAGGATCATACTAACTCAACTTCTCTCTTAAATTAAGTAGGTAAACATCAACTCAAAATAAAAAATAATAATCAAAAATTCATTTTTTTTTAAACCACCGGATATGGAATTGGAAACTCAAGTGAAAGTAAGGAAAAGAAAATTGTAAGAACTGGTTAGTAAGATCAATTCCGTTTCCTTCTATTGTTTTGTCAAAAAAAATTTTGTCCTTTGAAGTAATAACTATTTTTTTTTGCCCGACCTTCTTGTTCTCGATTGTATAATTTATTCATACGACCCTGTACTTTATTCTCATTTTGTAATCTCTTTTAATCCTTTTTCAGTTCAACTCCACACCCTCTCATAAATGATCCCAAGTGACGGATTGGCTGGAGACCCGAACTCAATAATGAGTCAGGCGCAGTCTCAGACATTTCATCAACCCTTACATATCGTCGTCACAATCAAAACTTATGCTCTTATAACCTCCTGAAAGCCGAAAAAATTCAAACAGATGGAGACTCCAAACATGTCCAGTTAGGGTTAACCCTATAAATCAGGTTAGATTAGGTTATTTTTAATAATATTCCTTAAATTAAGTTGAGATTATATGATCTTCCTTCCATTTCCAAAAGTATACTTAAGCATATTTTAGACGCTTTTTATAACTTCCATATTCCAATCCATATCTAGCTTTCTCAACCAATTTTCATAACCATTTAAAAAAAAAAAAACCTATAAATATCACAAGTTCTATATTATANGCTTTTTATAACTTCCATATTCCAATCCATATCTAGCTTTCTCAACCAATTTTCATAACCATTTAAAAAAAAAAACCTATAAATATCACAAGTTCTATATTATGTTCCAAATTAAAATTCATTCAACCTAAATTCCAACCTAAATTTCAGCAACCTAAATATACACAAAAGTATCTTTATTAATATTTATACTTGAATACATTAAACCTCACCTAAATTTGATTTAACCATTTTTATCTTGGTTCGAGTTTAACCTGAGTTTAACCTAAGTAAAGTTGAGTCTGGAACATCCTGTACTACACAATCATTAGATTAATTTAACCTAACATAAGAATATAATTTAGGTTAACCTAACATATAACTATATAACTAGGTTAGATTAGCATAATCAAACATAATCATATACAGATTAGCACAACATGAACTATAGCAAATGTTCAAAAAAAAAACAAAAAAAAAAACAAAAAACAGCTCCTGCTGTATTCTTACCCAACTGGAAAGACAAGTATGCAAAATTCCACTGTTTTGTTATATCTAACTATAAATTGAAAAAAGGTTAGAAGAAAAAAAAAAGAAGTGATAGTTTCCATAGGGTTAAGAAAGGAAGTTGTAAGAAAGGAAAAAAAAAACCATTTTTAAAATTTGTGGTTGAAGTGTCCTAGAAAGCGAGAAGGGAGCGGGGCCTGAGCACTTAAGCACTCAAGAGCTGAGGACCAGATCTATTAATACAAACGATAATGAGCCTTTTAGGCAGATTCAATTGTAGACCGAAAAAGTAAAATCTTGTCCTGTTGTTTCTCAACTGTAATTTATTGGGTAGGACGGCTTGAGTTAATAATTGAGATCAAAAAGTAATCAAAGTTAGTTAATCTCGAGTTAGATCATTTTGTATTGAAAGGAGATGTTTTTCGTTTACTTGGACGTAATTGCCATTAGTTAGTTTAGTAACTGATCTTTGAATTGAGTAGAGTGAGAAAAGGTATGATGAGACTATCGGTTCGGTGAGTAGTGTGTAGGCAGAAAGTAATCTCGTCCCATTAAGCGATAAGCTAAATGAGCTAAAGGCTTTATCTCAGCGATAAGGAATTATTCCATTGTCGCAAATAAGGCAACTTAACACCCTACAAAGACTCACATTGGAATTAACAAGACCCAAAGACACCTAAGAATCTCTTAATTGAATACTTAATAAATAAAAAATACTTATCTAACTTCTTACCTACTAGTACATCTATTCAACAAGAATTGGAGACAAAACAACAATACTTTTCAATCTAATAAGACCAAAGAGATTTTAGAACCTCTCAGACCTCATGTAAGCCTCTATTCAAATTATTAGGTAAAAGTGTCCAAAAAAAAAGAGAAGAAAAAGAAGGATATCTACGTTTTGTGTTGTACAGATGGTTGGTTAAAGATGTAGAGTGGATTATTTTTTTATTGTTCTAATTCTTAATTAATAAGATTAATAATAATAAAGTGAGTCATTTTGTTGTGATGAATTTAAAACAATGGGATTAATGAACTCATTGTTTCAAACTTAATCCTATCTCTAAGCAACTTAAGTTATAGACTCCGGCCCTTACTTTATTATTTTTACTGATGCAATAATATTTTTTTTTTTTTATTAACTTTTAATTTATTGTTTAATTAATCTTAAAGAGAGTTGGACCATATGTCACTTCTTTTCAAACAATTGTCACTATTATTTAATTAACTCAAGAAATTATTAATATTGGTTAATGTGATGGTAACTTTTGTGACTGGTGATGATGAGTAAGGAACGAACACATTGAGCTTAGTGTATTTTTTTTTTTTTTTTGATTTGAAGGATTATAATTTTGAGTCGTAGGAATTATAATAAATTTTTATAACGACGTTTCATAAGAAAATAACAATTAAGATGATTTGTAAAGATGAGAGAAAACAATTGATGAGCTCATCTTTACAATAAATTGCATTGCATTTTATAATCCTTACTATGTAGATTCATAAGAAAAGGTTTGGATTGGTTAGTTTTTTTTTTTTTTTTTTGATTTTTTTGATTTTTTTTTTTTTTTTTTTTTGGGATGATGACATATTAAGCCTATTTGTTAACAATTATTGAAATCTACAACGATTAGTGTATAGATTTATGAATTAAAATTTTTTTTTTTTTTTTTTTTTATGAAAAATTGTACTTTATTTAGTAAAAACATGTTTTTTTTTAATAATATTTATTGAATAAATTGGACGCCATGGAATTTTTATTTTTAAAATTAACTGCTAATTTCCTAACAATGTCATTGTAGATTGTAGCTACCGGGAATGAATAACATTTTGTTAAAATTCTTTGTACTTGTGGCTTCACATAAAGTTTTTTTTATTTTATTTTTTTTTTATTAAAAATTGTATTTTATTTAGTGAAAACATGTTTTTTTTTAAATAATATTTATTGAATAAATTGGACGCCATGGAATTTTGATTTTTAAAATTAGCTACTAATTTCCTAACAATGTCATTGTAGATTGTAGCTACCGGGAATGAATAACATTTTGTTAAAATTCTTTGTACACGTGGCTTCATATAAAGTTTTTTTTATTTTATTTTTTATTTATTAAAAATTGTGTAATTGTTCAATTCTATTGTTGGGATTGGGACGAAGAAAGTTTAAATTTTGAAGGTTTTTTTTTGGTAACAATGTTTTGTAAGATGTAAGATATTTTTTATTATTATTAGCTGTTGTGACATGAAACCAGTTGTTAATTGACACAATTTGAAGCAGAACGATATTACCTAAATAATAATAGATTCGTGCAGTGAGCTAGTCAAAAGATTTTGAAAATTGACTTCCAGAATTTTTTTTTTTTAAGGATTCATTTACAACAATGCAATTTTGTAAAAAAAAAAATTCTGATGATCCTTAGGTAATATGAAAAGGAGTAGTGAGAAAACAAGTGTCATTGAATAAGGATCCCTTGTCACATAAAACCAACACGAATAGTCATCATCTCCAGCCCTTGAGTGACAAAGGACCCTTATACAACTACCAAATTAATCATAAATACTACCTTCATTTTTTTTTCTCGTCGAAACCGTCAATCATAATTGACCAAAATTGTACAGAAAAATGAAAAAAAAAAAAAAAAAAAAAAAAAAAAAAAAAANAAAAAAAAAAAAAAAGCCACAACTAAATATATTTAGTGGTATAAAAAAAATAACAGACAGACAAGTGGACGGACGGACACACGACGACTGTAATACCCTTCTACTACTAAATTATCATCCCCAAAAAATTTTTTTCTTTCCTGCAATTATTAATCAAGCATGATTCACAGATTGTATTAAAAAAAAAATTTACCACAAAATAGATTGTATAGACTCAAAATTTTACATGAAATTTTAATTACCAAGGTATTTAAACATAACATATTTTTTAATATCTTTCACTCTAAGATTAACTTTTATAGTCGTTAAAGTGTTAACTTTAGAGGTAAACTTATCTTACTTAAACTTACGCTAACGGCTTAACCTAAAAATGAATGAATTGACAACAATTGTAACAAATTATATATTTTTGAGTTTTTTGAGGAATTTCCTAAAAAAAAAAAAGTTATGCATATTAACATCCCTGACGCAACGGAATAAAAAAAAAGTACAACATGACTTAAGTTTTTGAATATCGACTTTCTCCACCTTCCCTATCCTTCCTATCTTAGGAACTCAGGATTAAAATTTTGAAACATTTTATTAAAAAACAATTTTTTTTTTAAATATTGTCACTAAAATATGACAGGTGAAGTAAAAAATATGTGAAAAGCGTTGGTGAGTGGTTGTTAGGTATAAAGGAGCGGAGGAGAGGTAAAAATATGTAAATATGGATGGAAGTGATTAAAAAGCATTTAGAGGAATACAAATTCCCAGGTAAACGCCATAACTCTTTTCCGGTCCTTTGTGTCTAATGAGATGAATTATTCCTCTTTAAGAGAACAATGAAATAAATTTGGGCTAGTGATGGACGTGTGGTTGGTTGATTCAAGGAAGAAGTCCTATTTATTACCATATTTCATCCTACCTCCAACAGTATTAGAATAAATGTCATCAAAAAGTCATTGCTTGCAAGCAGGTAGGTAGACCACGGCGACTAGCTTTAAAAAACTCGCTCAAAAAAAATAATAACCACTCCTCTTTTTATTATTTATTACGACGACGAGATCATACTTAACAAACAATAAATGTATTAGTGGAAGTGGCCCTATTATCATCCCCATTGTCTGACCAAAAAAATATAAATAAAAAAATTTAAACCGACCAATCACCGCTCTTCAACCCTCCGACTCGTCGTCATGCCTCGACGGCTTTCCTAGTTTCCTCTACGACTAGTTGACAAACTCCCTTCATTTCGTATAAGTTATAATTAAAAGAGATGACCCGAGCGGAAGGTCAGGTTAGTCTTAGCAGACCTAACATCCAGTTAACATCATACCAGAGAATGATCTATGCTTTTTACTAATTAATCACAATTGTCTAAAAAAAAATTTTTTTTTACCTACCCTATATAATCCAATTCAGGTGGAGTGGGAAACACAATGGAGAAAACGAAGGGGAGAAAAATGGATTCGAATTGTACTAAATTTTCAAAATGTTATTATTAATAATAAATAATAAATAATAAATAATTATATTATTGAAAATATTTTTCCATTTGCTTGTCTATCAGACGCGACGCAATGTGTGCACCCCCAAGTGGTCTAAAAAATGATTTATTAAACCTCCGCAATATAGAAATGAAAATATAATGCGCATTTTAGGTCAAGTTATGTACTTTTTTTTACTCCCTGTTTTAAGGCTTGAAATAAACACTTGGAATAAACAGTGTGCAAAAAAAAAAAAAAGGCTTGACTTGTCAAAATTTGGAAATCCTCTTAACTTTTGACTATATGAAGGATGTAAACGTCTCATAGACCGTGTCAACGGTTTTTCTTCTACTGTTATTTTTTTTTCTTTCTTATTGTGTAGGAATCAATCAACTCAAAGTTCATTTCCATAATTTCCAAAGTGTTTGATATTTAATTTTTTTTAAAGAGATATTCGTTATTGTAAGCTTAAGGAGAGACTGATCCTTGTAGCCTGACTCACCGCTCCCACATACAGATGAGGTTGGATGTGTTATCCTTCTCATAATCGCTGGAACAAATGCAGACGATAAAGCCTGTCATGTGTCATTTGGATTGATGACAATCATATATCTTATGACTACCACTACATCACCCTCTCCATACCATTTTCTTGAATTTCGTCAATCTTGTAATTCTCAGATAATAGCTTCATTGTGTTTTCTCTCCACGAGATCAGAGAGTCATTTCTTGCTCTTTGATAGGTGGTTGTTTTCCATTGAGCACACCGTGATATTCTCATCCGGAGAGACATATCATGAGATCATATTTACTCTAACCTTAAGTAGAATTTAGGAAATAGACTCAGCGGTTATTCCGTACACGGAGACTTCTATAAGACTTCCATTTAATGACAACCAATCACTATCGAGCAGTCTTAAGATTAACCCTCTCACATCCGTCTCTCATCTATTCTTTCCTATTGGGTTAGCAGGACTTTTCAAAGTGGAATTTTTTTTTTTTTTTTTTTTTTTTTAAACTGATGACCACCTGTAACAAATGAATTTTGTCTTTGAATTTTGTCTTTTTACTTTTTCCTACTTATGTTTTTTTTTATGTGGTGCTACTTATGTTTTTTGACGTGTTGCTACTTATATACTTTCTATGTATTGCTACATATGTTTTATTCGCTTGTTGCTACTTATGCTTTTTTATAGGTTGCTACATAATGTTTTTTGTCTAAGCTTTTTTGTTAAGGTTCTGATTTATATCGACTCGACGATATCTAGACGCGCATGCCTCAGACGGCTTATGCCTGTGTTATACTTTTTTCTTTTTTTTTGTCTTTTCGTTTGTTTTGATCCTTACCTTTTGGTCATGAGGCGTCTATATTATGATAACTACCGCAAATACGTTTAAAGGTATAGGAAAAATGAAAAATTTTGTTGTAAAAATTGTTGGTTTAGTTGTGAAAATGTGGGTAGATAAATTAAAAATTGTAACTGTTGAGAGTAGAGTATAAGAATAGTGTTGAGAAGTAGTTGTGTGATGAGTCAAAAGGTAGGATAGGTATATTTATGAGTTGTCAGTAGTGAAAAAGAACCAGAAGTTGTTCCCATCAATATCCTCACACCATGAGTTTTGACAGGTGGATAATGGCCAGTGTCGGAGTGTATGCAAAATACAATTAATTCAATCATATCACCCTCTCTTCCTAACCAAAATCTTTTATATCTTGGGACAATTGAGACAGAGTTCTCAAGTCCTTCTTCTATTATTGACTTCTACAACAATACTAGAGAAATAATTTCAACGGTGATGAGGAAGCGGTTGAATTGAGTCGAGAAACCTTTGGTAGAAAATTAGCATTTAGTCCACCTGGCATTATATAAAAAAAAATAACTTAAGTGGTTAGGAACGATATGATGGTCATCTCACCACACCGTTGAACATAATTTTAAATTTCAGACGGAGCAGATGGCTCCGATTCCTTTGTCCAATTAAACCATGACTTTTTACCAACAACAATACAAACAGTAGAGGTCACTCACTACTACTCTTCTCCAGTATT
This sequence comes from Holacanthella duospinosa, assembly GCA_002738285.1. Lineage (NCBI taxonomy): Eukaryota > Metazoa > Arthropoda > Collembola > Poduromorpha > Neanuridae > Holacanthella > Holacanthella duospinosa. The sequence goes on along the minus strand of NIPM01000022.1, from coordinate 912,022 downwards.
ACTTTATATTACCTTAATTTCTCAAAAAATTTCTAGACCTTAGACAGAAATTTGTAGAAAAATGTAAATTAGAATATGAAATTTGATGTCTGATGGTTCGGATTTAGGAAATTGTGTTTGAATTGATAGAAAGGCTTCTGTGGAATTTGAATTGGATGAGTATGATGGTGTGGTGTATGTAGGGAGTGGTAGATTACTCGGCATGAAGCCGACCAAGACAGATGCAGCGGAGAGACCCTTATTCTCTGATAGCCATTACGTAAACGATGACAGGTAGAAGAGGATTGAGGAAGATCTAGCAAGACACGAATTACCTGAATTATAATACACGGACATGGAAATCTCTACGGAGGATCTCATCTGATGACGACGACATTACATAACCCTGTCATGTTTAATATTCAAGTTAGCTAGCTCTACTGATGAGTACGCTTCCCGTCGATGTACCAATCATATCTGTCTTTCCATCTCAGCAGGAGCATCAGAAGGAACCTATGAATTGACACTTTTACTCATTCTTGATCAAATCTTAGCTACAATTCATCTTTAGAATAATATACAATAAGTCACATGGATCAATTATCAAAGATTTTAAGAATTTTTAAAAAAGTTTGGTGATTTTCAGCCTAAAATTACTTTTGAGGGGCCCCAAGGTTCATGGTTTTTATATCAAACTTCTCTCGATCATAGGTAAGCTAGAGCTAGTACCTAAGGTAAATTCAAGCTGGGCTACGTATATGTCTGTTTTTTTTTGGAATGAAATTTACTCCTGATGACCTCTCCAACAAATGTACCTGCCTCAAACAAGTCTCTTTTTTTTGTAAATTTTGACATCAACTGTCTACGATCCCAGACTGACTTGTGGAGAAAAGTATATTCAATCAGTAGGCCAACGAAAAGTACCAGGTACTACTAGCTGGGTTAGCTAAATAGTAGCTAAACTTATCTAGATAGTATCCATACTAGCTATAAATTAGATACAACTAGGTTAGCTAGCTACAACCTTTGTAAGTACTAGGAAATTAGTAGCTAACTAGCTAGGTAAGTTTCAACCTAATTATTAGCTAGCTATTACTAGCTACTAGCTACTAGCTTAGGTCTTTACTAGCTACATAACTGTACATCTAAGCTTATAAATTCTGAAGACGGTTATTTTTTGGAGAATGATTATCCAATTATAGAATTCAAGGATGAAGCGGTTGGAAATACAAAGTGATATTTATTCAATTAGTTCCATCGAAGACTGATTGGACATGTGGCAGTGATGAAAAATGTCTAGAATCTTATTCCAAAATTTAATCCACACACGTGTTTCTAATTAATCTCCGACTTGCGCCATTACTTATTAAAATCTATAGGTTGTCATTGATTGGTCAGTCTCAGCTCAAGTACAAAAAAAAATTTTTTTTTTTTGGTATAATCCTAAGACCCAATTGGTTGAATACTTTAGACAGTGATTTCAGTTGACGTTGTAACTTGTAACTTGTAACTTGTACATATTCATTAAAACATTTTATGCCTTTGAATTAATATTCAATGAAAATAGAAGTATTTACAAGTGTTTTGGAGGAAATTTAGAACAAATTGTTATTAATTTTACTTTATTTTGTAAAAAAAAAAAAATTGTATTAGTCTTTGCATAAATTTCTATTAACAAATATTAATTTAATGTTAAAAAAAAAGCCCCCCCCCCCCCAAAAAAAAAGCAATACTTTCACTCAACTCATATCTCGGACATTTAAAAAATTTTATGCTTAGATTTGAAAGACAATAATAATTGTCAGATATTTTGCCCATCTTCATTGGATTGCATTTTGTAAATACCCAACTCTGATTCTACAGTAAATCCGGTGTAATAATACTTTATATTATTTAATCAATGCTTAATAAATTAAACCAAAAAAAAAAAAAAAAAAAAAAATTCATTTAAAAAATTCATACCTACTAAATCTGTTATTTACCTATTGAATTAATTTTCTTATTAATTTTTTCATTATTCCAAAAATTAAAAAAAAAATTTTTTAATATCATTACGTAATTGAATTAAAAGAGAGTTTAATTTCTAAAAATTAAAGATTGATGAGATTGGCTTTTGTGCAATTTTGTATGAAAAAAAAAAAATTTTTTTTTGCATACCTGTGAGAATGAATGGTAAGTTTGTATATAATAAATTAGGGATGATAGATACTATGAGATTGGGTTGATAGGAAGTAATCCAACGTTAGGTATTTTTGTATGTAAAGAAGAAGGTGTGTCGGTAGTAAGGTTCTTTGGCTATCACACCTCTTTCACTATCCCTAACGTATGAAACTCTTGTCCTGGGACATGGAAGAACCAATAGAAAATCATACTCGGCTCTGAGCCCAACTCCTTCTCTTTATAATAAAATATCCGAGATTCTCAGGTGAGCTAACTACACCGAAGAAACTCTATTCAAGTTAATCAACTCATTTAACGCAAGTCTTCATAGTCAATGGATCACTCTCTTCACTCTCCTTACTTCTGGACATGGACAGCTAAACTAACCAACTCGACCACTCATTACCTCACCTCGTCTCATCAGAGACACTTCCAATAAATTCTACTCAACTTGACTTTTTTTTTATCTCTTATTGTGCACAACTCTACCAGACTCAATTACAACAATAGGATCCACTTGAGTGAAAAACCTAAAGTGATCATCATTCTTACACAACTTTCACCCTGTCCTCTGTGCGTGTACTTTACTCAAACTTTTACACTTGGGACTTTCTCCACTAGAGTCTTTCTCTTAATATCTCAAGGTCATCAAAACCTCACTGTGAACTAACTAATAAGTTTAAATTGTTGAGTGAAAATAGAAAAGAAAAAAGTTACAATTGAATTTTGAATAAGAATTATATGTATAATATATTTTTAAATACAAAATCTTATGCTAATGGTTGTAGAAAATTTAGGAAGCCCGAGTCGGCTGTCACAACTATCAATTCATCAAAGAAAAAGAAATTTTTGGGAGATGGACTTTCCGTCACAAATCCCACCGGGATCAATTCCAACTTCTGCGGGTAAGTTTAAAAAAAAAAATTAATAATAACAATATGGTGTTGTTAGTATAGTAACGAAATTTAAATTATTGAAATTTTGTAAACAAAATTATATAAAGGAATGAGCAAGTTTTTGAATTTTTGGCTTTTTACCAACTTTTTTTCTTCTTCTTTTAAATTAGTCAAGTGGAGTCAATGTACAAATGTTAATCTCTAATAATTTTTCAAAAATAGTGAAGTTGTCTCACTCAATTTAATTTAGTTTTAATTTTAATTTTAATTTTATACTTAATTCTAATTAATAGAATAAATGTATGGTATTTTTTTTTGTTGAAATAACGCGGATTCAATTATTATTATTTTTTTTCTTGGTTTAGCTGTTTTTACTTTTAAAGAAAGTGGGACTTTCATTGAGATTTAAAAATTTGGTTATTTCTGTACAACAATGAATAAAAATATTATTAATATTTTTTAATAAAAAAAAAAAGAAATTGGGTAGCTGACAATTATCAAATGAAATAGTAATAATAATAATAATAATAATAATTTTTTTTTTGAAATTTTATTTTGAAATTTTCATGATGTTGCTAAATTTTTGGTGATATTGGGTGTTGTGATTACAATGGTGGTAGTATTATAGCTTTACATTGTTATACTTATATAAAAATTGATTATGGATATTATTTAGAGACTTTTTGAATTTAAATTCGTACAAATGGCCATGTAAATATTTTAGTTATTAACATTAAGTTAGTAAATTGACAATAAATAATTTCCACTTAAATCATTGTTTGGGATCCTTGAGTAATAACCCAGAAGCGGATTTGAAATTTTGTCAATTTGAAATAATACTCTACTTTTTTTTATAGAGAATCTGCAGTAAGTTCTATTATAACAAGAATTGACATAACAATAAAAAGCTTGAATTGTCAATTTCTGTGCCAAGTACATCAAAGGATAAAATTAAATTTCTGATAGCTAAATGTTTAATTTTAATTACAACTACTAACATTATATCACTTTATATTTAAAATTATATTTCTTTCACTCCGCTCTGATAATATTTCCTTACAGAGCTACTCATAGAGTATTTAAAAAAAAAAAAAGAATTATTCAATAATATAAGTAAATAATCAATGGATTTGGATGATTTTGAAATTGGTAAAAAATTCTATTACCAAACTTCCTACCTATAGTCCTATTGTTAAAGTCAGTGGATTATATTTCACTAGTGACTAGGTGAGCTCTCTGATTAAAAACTGTTGTATAAATTTTTAAACTCAACTCGTTAACAACTTACCCCTTTCGTCTGATAATTTAATTTGAGGTTAATGAATTATTTATGACGAATCGACGACATGGGCAAATAATAATAATAATAATAAATACCTCACTTACCTGTATCTGTGTCTGAGCCAAGTAAATCCCACTAAATAATAATAAGTGAAAAAATAAAAAATTTTTTTTAACAATTGATTTTGAACCAGACTTATTATATATTCTTAACAATAGGAATTAATCCAAATCTCAAAATTACTATCCCTAAAAGGAGAGATAATTTAAGTAAAATATTTTACATATATTTTTTTTAATAAAAATTTTTGAGCTAAATATCCGATCTATGATAATAAAATTTAAANATAATAATTTTTTTTTAACAATTGATTTTGAACCAGACTTATTATATATTCTTAACAATAGGAATTAATCCAAATCTCAAAATTACTATCCCTAAAAGGAGAGATAATTTAAGTAAAATATTTTACATATATTTTTTTTAATAAAAATTTTTGAGCTAAATATCCGATCTATGATAATAAAATTTAAAATAGATACCCTAGGGTTAATAAAAAAAATTTTTTTTTTTTTATTATGCCCAACATTGAATTATAAATTTTTGTATTAAATAACCGTTGTTTCTTAAAAAAATTTTATACAAAAAAAAAAAAAAAAAAAAAAATTTATATTTTATTCAAATTANAAAAAAAAAAAAAAAATTATATTTTATTCAAATTAATAATAATTTTTTGTTCTGGTTTGAATCTAGGTCCAATGACTCCACACCAACTGCGAGAATTATATACAGGAAATAGTGGCGGTGTGTCATTTGGTACTTCAGGGTCACACCTTGGTCCAAATCCACGTCTTTTGGACCTATCACCTGTTGCCCCCCTTCGATATGGAATCAGACCTTATGATCTCGCTCAACAAATGCTTCAGCAACAAGGAGCCGTTTCTAAATTACTAGGTCAGTCCATCACAATTATAATTTTCTTATACCATAAAATACTCTCTAAGTGACGTCCTGTCGATGAACCAAACCCTTATTTCATCGACAATGTCTCTCATCTTTTTAGAAAGAGTTAGTAATTTTTTAAATAATTTCAAACCCATGATCTAAGAGAACCCTTACATTAGTCCTAGAGAGACGCTATTGATGATTGAATGTATATAACGTTAATGGGGGTGAAAAAAAAAAAAAAAAAAAAAAAAAACCTACGGAGACATTATTAGTCCAGAAACCATCCCTTGTCATCCCTTCCCTTGCTCCTATTGTCTCACTCACAAAGGGGAATTGTTGTCGTAGTGAGTGCATTTGACAATTTTACATATTTACACAATTTAAGTTTCATGTCGATGAGGAGATAGATACAATTTTATTACCTAACCTTCTAAAATCCTTACTTCAAAGGACTCTTTCTTTTGTCAAAGAAAAACAAAAAGGGTAAATTGGGAATGAGTTCAAAAAAAAAAGTTGTCTTATTTTTTTAAATTTTGTTTAGCTTTTTAAAAAAAAATATCATTTCCCAGGTGCCGACGATAGTTTTAGGTTAGAGAATGATGATAATTGTTAAGGATTTTTTCTAAGGTACATGAATGGGTTCCCTTGGAATTGATGTAGGGCTCCAAAGATGATATGGACTCAAGATAAGAGAGACTCAAACCTTAGAGTACTAACGGATCCTTCGGAAGCGCTAGCCTAGTCGTAATTAAGAAATAATTCTGTCACTCCTAATTCTTATAGGTTTTTCAAAGTTTATTCAAGTCAGTAATGGTTAGGGTTGGATTTGGTGTCAAAGGTTACTTAAATTAAAGATCATTCAGAGACCTTGTTTTCATGAAATCAATTAAATTCTTCTTGTTATGTTTTATTTGGACTTTTTTATGATCATGTAGTTCTGTCAATTCAATGACCAATGCAGATCAAACTCACAACATTTTAATACACCCTTCATGTTTTTTATACAGCATGTTTGAAATTTTGGGCTATTCATTCTCAACACTTTCTCTTTGAGTCAAAAAAAAAAAAGTTGATGTGCAGAGGAATGTACATTGAATCCATTGAATCTGGTTTATTATTTTTTTTTAAATTCTAAAATTAAGTTAAAGGGAAGCTAATACACAGGGATGAAAATGTAGAATTAAAAAAAAACATTGATGAAGATGGCAAACTAATTTTCATATACATCCTACGCTTGATTATTCGTTTAATAATGAGTGGGAAGTGAATCAAGTTTTACATTTGAGATTTGAAATTACACCCGCTCAATTACCTGTTCGATGTCCCTATAGGTACTTAAAGAAAAAAAAAAAGTCACTTTCACTGAAATCTAAAATTTTTTTTTGATTACTCCACTATTATGTACTAAATAGGCGAAAAAAAAAATAAATTAAGTACGGGAAATTTCAAATTCAGTTTCTTGAAGAAGAATTTTTTTTTTTATTTCATTAATTTATTCTATAGAGAGTCACATATTGAATCACTACGACATAGAAAGACGAGTTAGAAAGCAAAAAAATCTTATGTAAAAAAAATTCTAAAAACTTTAGACATCCTGTACCAAAGAGTGGTAGTAGACAACTTTAGTAAAAATTCTATATAAATGAGTAATTTTTTTTTTTTTTTTTTTTCTTTTCAAATTTTTGGTTATAAGTAGTGTTTCGTGAAAGAGAAAAAAAAATTATAAAAATTATTCGAAACTTATATAATTTCTTAAGCGAAAGGGTTAAATGAGTTATAATTTTTATTTTGCTCCATTATTAACTAATTTGTAACCAATTAATATCAAAACAAGTCCTAATTTTTTTTTATTTTATTTTTTTTTCTCAATCATGTGAAAAGTAAAATTGTTTTGATTTTAAATTATTAGTATATAGTTTAATTGGTGTAAATTAGTTGGAAAAAAAAAATATTTTTTTTTTCCAAACAACTCTTTTGCGTGTTGGGTTAAAATTTTTGCAAAAATCCCTAATTATATAGACTATTAGCTAATTTATTTAATAAAATAATATATGATTGTGACAAGAAGTAATTTTGATTAAAAATTCTCATTCCACTGTCTCTATTGTTACGAATTTGCAAAAAAAAGAATATATCCAAAGATTTTTTTTTCCGTATGATTGAATTCACTGTACACTTAAGCGGTCAGCGTGTCATGTGCCAACTTAGTATAACATTAACTTCAAAATTACATCGCCAAGTCATAAAAAGTGAAAAAACTGGTTTTTGTCACCTGCCCATTGTTTCATTCAAAATCCACCTCACAAAAGCTTATAAATGTCTCTTAATCAATATAATTTTTTATTCAAAGTGCAGTCAAATCTTGTCAACGCTAAGGTAACTTTTACCTGATGAGCCTGATGAATGAGTTAACAATTAAGGTGTTTTCGACTTATTAGCAAAAAAAAAAAAAAAAAAAAAAAAAAAAAAGTCACCTAATCGGGGTAACATATTAGCTCATTCTTCTTCTGGTTTTTTATCATCTTTCCATTGGTTCATTTCATTCCTATTGTTTTTTCTTACAAGGAGAGATAATAATTTGAAGATAATTCTTTAAATCTTGGAGTTTATTGCATGTGCGTTGAGACTCATGATGGTAATAATTTGTTAAATTTTATATAAAACAACAATAGGAACTTTTTAAGTTCAACTCTTTCAAAAATAATAACTATGTGTTTATTATTTTATTTATTTTTTTTTTTTTGAAAAAAAAAAAAAAATTTCTCAAATGGCGTGTTTTATGTTATTACTCAAGTTGAAAAATCCAAGTTTCCAAGATGACTGTCTAATTATCTACAAAATTATGGCGAATTTACGACCTAACAAAACAAAGGCTAAATGCTTAGGTTCATATTATTATTGCATAGTTTGTGTGATTTCGCAAAAAGAAATAATAATAATAAATAATAATAAAAAAAAAATTGGTTTTTACTACAACTTTTTTTTTTTTAATTTAAAGAAAGATGATAAAAAATGAACAAAATTTTTGGACCACCCTACAAACACAAATGACCATCAATTTAACCTATGCTTTAACTGTAATAAATTCTTTCTTTCTTTTTCAAAAAAAAAAAGAAGAAAAACTTTGTTTCACTCATCATTCGATTGTTAAAATTTGTAACGAGCAAAAAAAAAAGTACATAGAAGCTCGAGTCGTATAATTCCGTACATAGTTGACCTCTTGTCATTATTGTTTCCAGACAGGTGAGTTCACTCAAGCAATTTTTACAAAAAAAAAAAAAAAGAAAAAAAAAGTTATTGTATTTTTATGCCATTTCTGATAATTCCAAAGCAAAGTGAGTTGGGTGATCTTTCTTTTGTTAACATTGTTCCAACTAAGTGGTAAAAATAAAAAAAAATTTTTTTTTTTTTTTTTTTTTTGCTTAATCAGTTACCTATTTATTTGTTTTCCGGTGAAATGGAAAAAAGCCGGGACACTTAAGCGTGTTTAAATTATCGTCGGTAGGTAAAATTTTTTATTTTTTAACCCCTTCGTTGTACAATAGTGGATTAAAAATGATAAAAATTTTAAATTTAAATTTGAAATTGAAAATTACAAATTTTAAATTAAATTTATATTCATTTTGTAGTGTTAAAAAAAAAAAAAAAATTTTTTTTAACATGTGGTATAATTTATTTTTGATAATCTCTCCAAGAATCTCAAGACTTGAATGAAGTGGGGGGATAATAATCATGTCTCTTGTTTTCTTGTAAAAAGATCTTAAAAGTGTAAAGATTTATGAGGCGTAAGGTGAGTATTGTTGTAAGTTAAAGTTTAGAAAATGGTGATTGTTGAGTTGAATTGTTGAGTATGAGTGGCATGGTGCCTTGTAGACTCCAACTTTACTCCAACGCTTAACAGTTGATCCCGTTTTTCTACTTGTACACTCTGAAAACTAAACTATTTTGAAACAATTTTTCAATTTATATGGATAAACCATGTTAGGGATAGTTTTTTGAGGGGTAGGTTAGAGTAATTTATGCGGTCACTTCAATTAAGGACTCACTTCAAACAACAGAGTACCGTCATTACGTCACCTTCATTACACCACCGACCAACCGTATTTTTTTAAATTACAAAAAATTATTTTTACAAAAAAAAAATACTATTCTTATTTTTATTAATAATTTAAAAAAAAAATACATCTTAACCTTGTGATTATACCGACTCTATTTGGTTTAATTGTCATGCGTTTTAGTACTAATCATCCCATTCCGCTAATGTATAATGATAATTTATAATTATCTTCAGACGTCATCCCATCACCACAACTCACTGTGAGTGTAGGTAAAGTTGTTTTTTTTTTTTTAGAAAAAATTTATGAAAAAAAAAAAGTTGAATCTGGTGGTCTTCTTAATAGAGTATTTTTTTATACAAGGTTAGGTAAAAAATTTTTTGGATCTCTATAAGTCTTAAGATTAAATTTAAAAGAAAAAAGAAAAAAAATTTTTTTTTTTAATTTTTACTCTAGCAAGATGCGGAAGTAAATTTGCCCAACTCTGTTTCTGTTTACAGTAGATCCCATCCATAAACTCACCATTTCTATAACTTATGAATATTAATATTTCTAAAAATTATTTCTTAAAAAAAAAAAAAAAATAGAGTCGAATTCAAAGTTTTGAGTGACAGGAGATTTCGACAGGCCTGGGATAGTTAGTTTGTAGAGTCATTTAGGAAATGAATAATTAATTGTGTTGGGAGTTTGTAGTTTCCCATTGTGAGTTTGTATATTTATTTCCTAATGCGGCAAGAAGAAAGGAGTTCTGGGAGCTGTAATTAATTAATTAATAAGAACCGGAGTTATTTCACCGGGAGTATAACATGACGCTTTCAAATAATTCATGTAGACTGACGAGTCTGTAGTGTAATATTTTTATAAAAATCCTTGAATAGAAACCCTCACCGGAGGAAACGACTCTCTAATCGTCCTCATCAATTGAAATCTAATTTCTATTGCTCTTTATCACTCTCTTTTCACCTGTGAGATGAAAATATGATGATAATAGGAACTTTTCTTACCATCAATAGGTTCACTTCGACCACCCGGGATAATTGGAGGCAGTAAGCCCAAAGTAGCAACACCCACTGTCGTAGCCAAAATAGAACAGTACAAGAGAGAAAATCCAACTATTTTTGCATGGGAAATTCGCGAAAGACTCATCAACGAAGGTAAGTATATTAAAAAAAAAAAAAATTAGAAACAAAAAAAATTTTATTTTATTAATAAACAATCATTAGAATCAATTAGTATATGAAATATCACAGTAGTTGACCTATAGATGGGCAGGCGGATAGAGAAATAGGATAACCCGTTTTAGTTCCACTATCCGCGGTTAATAATTTGAGGGAAAAAAAAAATATTAAATATATATATATAGTTGAGTATTTTGAGTTTTTTTTTTCTTATTTCAAGTCGTATGAAGTTTTGCCGATAGATAATTTCATTCAATTCTATTGTTTTATTAACTCACCTGGTTACTCTTTTGGAGATAAAGTTGATGAGACGAGTTCACTGTGTAAATAAAGTGGACTACAGTGTTCACTTATCAATATTCGTAAATCAAGCCAGACACTAAAGAAATTATTGTTAAAATACCTTGAATCTTGGTTACTTTTAGTTACATTTGGTCTCAATGTGATTGGAACAGGTTCATTTTTATTATTCTAAATATTTCTGCAAGAATTTGCAAAAAAAAAAAAAAAAAGAAAAAAAATTTGGCAAGTTAATTTTTTTTTATAACCTTTGAAGTTGTACGAGGTGTTAGGAAGAACTGTTAGAGAATATAATTAAAATGACAGGTGAGAAGGACTCAATAAATCAGTCTAAGAGAGTCATAAGATGGTGGCGCTCGACTCGTCGTCGTCACTTTTTTTTAGGGCGTGGTGCTTAATTTTCAGTGTTTTTTTTTTTTTCGTATATATATCTAATAGAAGGTAAAGGGAGCGGCTCGACGACAAGCTGAAGCTTAAGTGACACGAAAGGTGTTTTAAGTAAGGACTCTAAAGTCACTTCTTAATCTTACTTTCCGCCATGATGAATGATTCTGTATATCCAAGGACACTGTGACACATTGGGTTTTATTGCCCCTTAATTGTTCTCACATATGCCCATGTCTATGAAACAAATTACAGACTCAATTCTTCACAAAAAGTTAGATATAATTTTTAACAACAATTAGTCTCATATGTATAAAACTCTGATTATAAAATTAAAATTTTTAGAAAGGATTAACTAAAAAAAAAAGTAAATAAAAAAAAATTTTTTTTTTTTGCCCAACTCTGCAATAATTTTTATTCCTTATCTTTACTCATTAGCTCTTAGTTACTTAGGGTTAAAGGTAAAACAAAATCAAAATAATTATTACATTTACATAGTCACTATAAGAATTGTGTACTATATGAATTGTGTGACATTTTGATGGGTTTATTTGACATTCATCAGTTTTATGATTCTTGACAAAAAAAAAAAAAGAAGCTAATCATAGAGATGTAACATCTTCATATAATTTTATTTGGATTGACACTTCATTGCTAAATACCATCGATTGCAAATTCTCTTAGGATGAAGTATAAAATAGGAAATTTTTAGTGGTAGTTCTAGTCAAGTGTCCAATAAAATATTGTAAGTTTCTATGAACTAATCGATTGATCACTTTTAGAGTCTTTATTTTATTTTTTACCTAACGTTTCTCCACCAAATGATTTATATTATTAATCTTTATAATTTTTAATTTATAACTTTGGGCCATGTCGACTTGTTGGTCTCTCCTTATGAATACCAACGACTTAATGCTAAAAGGTACAATTTTTTTTTTACAGAATTTATTAATAACAGTTTTTTTTTAAGTTCCGAGGTAAGAGAAAGCGGTTAAGTGGAATAATTAATTAAGCGTGAGGAAATGAGCACAGGTAGGGATTACATTGTTCTTACCTATAGAGTAATTAAAAAATAACTCATTAGCCTTTTCTCTTAGTATATTATATATATATATATATATATATTTTTTTTTTGTGCTCTTCATATCACAAATTTTGAATTATTTTAGTATTACTTTTGTCAACTGTCCTCCCTACTTTTAATACCTTCCGTGATCTGGATATAATTATTGAAGTTCTTATGAGAACAAATGAATTTAAATTCAAAGGCGGGATTTTTAATTTTTAATTTTCACGACCCATTACCGTAACGTAACATTATGAGCAATTATTGATGAGAAGTTTCAAAATTGCCAAAAAAAAATAAAAAAAATTCGGGGTTCCTTCTTTAGAAAATAAAATCCTTTTAGAATATTATTCGGAGTACTTTATAGGAAATTTTTACTTAAAAATTTTTTGAACCAAGAAGGTTACAAAATTGTATAATTTGAAAGCCCGGAAATTGATCAAAGTACAGAGTAAGAAAAATACAAGTTTTTTTTTTTTTTTTTTTTTTGAAAATCACTGTAATTTAGATTTAAATTGGTTTTTGCTACTTTTCTTGAATAATGGGTAAAATCGTGAGTCATTATTCGGTAAAGTAGTAATTCAATGGTCACTTTGACCTATGGGTACCCACAGTAGAAAAAGTTGATAAAAACTTACTCGTGTTCACTCTTCACTTAATTATAACAGAGACTTTAATTACTACCATTTCCGGACACTTTCCAATAATTTTAATTTTCTTATAGACGCTTTTTTAGTCAATGCTCACAATTCCATTGTTATAATTATGCATTTTGGTTTAATACTCTCAATAACACCTTCCAAAGTGTGAATCATACCAATTTATTTCAAGTTCAATTTATTTTTTTTTTAAACGGTACAAAATTATAAAAAAAATGCTGAGGATTGAACAAAAAGTACAAAATTCAAAATACAAAGTTACAAAATAGAAAATAGAAAATAGAAAATTCAAAATTCAAAATAGAAAATTCAAAATAGAAAATTACAAAATTGCAAAATTGCAAAATAGCCAAAAATTTTTAATTGGAAATTGGAAAATAAAAATCTGTTTGTAATAAAATAAGAGAAAAATAATAGAATTAATTTTTATCCATCTTATTGGACGTTGACACTGGACTCAAATTAATATTTGTCTCGTGTTATTAACACCCAGCGTGACAGAATGAAAAAAAAAAATAATAAATAAAAATAATAATAGAAATTTATATACAAGTGGAGCCTATTTTTTGGCACCTCAGGACAAAAGTTCGATCCTTTATTTAATTCAAACGTAATCAAAAATCTTCAAGTTTGCTCCTTTCTGTTCACTATTTACCCATGTATTTGGATTTAAGAAACTCATTGTTGTCTCGGTTTGCATTGTTGTTTTTGCTCTACGTGGAGGTGGCGTTGAGTGAAAGGAGAAGACAGGTGTCCAAAGTCATTAATCAAAATTAATGAGGTCCTCCTCACTTCTTACAAAAGAATAGGGTTGAAAAAAATACTCATTTTCTTTATAATGAAATTAATCCACCAAACAACCAACTGAAAAAAAATATATATATTCTATATTCTATATTCTATATAGAAAATTTTGAGCCAGAGGAGATCATAAAGAGAAAGAAATTACCTATTAATTTTACACCGTGGACAGAGAAAAAAAAAGAAAAAAAAAGTTACTTTCCCTCAGCATTTTCTTCAATCCATTGTTCAAAAGTTATTGTTACCTTTTTGTTTTGTTAACTTCTTTGGTTATTGTGGTCAACAACAATTGACAAATGGAAGAAGCCCATGTGAACCTGTGGTTTTCAGTATTCAAAAATTAATCCACTCATTTCACCATTTTTCACTACTCAATTTTTTTTTTATATAAATGATTTTATCATAAATTTATCAAAATTTTGAATTTTATTGAACCCATAGAAATTATTACATTCGCGCACAACTCTCCTTCTGAGAGTTCCGGAGAGTTTAATTAAAAAAAAAAAAAATTCCAATCCTAAAATGTTGAAAATTGTAAAATATTTTCAAATTATTTTTTTGAAAATTGAAGTATTGCTATTTTTAATTTTTTTTTTTGATACTCCGAACGGTCTTGGAAAATTGTTATCTAACCGCCGCAATTGTGTTTAAGCAGGGGGTATTCTTTATGACACTAGCACCCATAGCTATTTATCATTTTTGAAAATTAGTTTTGCTCATTTAATTTTCGCATCAATTTTTCTCTATTCTCGTGGTAAAAAATATATTTTTTTTTCAATATCTTCTCAAGTCAAATTCAGAAGCCTTCACAAAATCATAAAAATTTTGATGGTTAAGTCCATAAAAATTTGACTAGAGTTTAAGTGTGAAATTCGTCACACTGTTATTAAATTAAATTTTTTTTTTTAATGAAAATTCATTTCATTTTCCAAACTTATCAGTATATTAGTATTAGGTTTTNTAATGAAAATTCATTTCATTTTCCAAACTTATCAGTATATTAGTAATTAGGTTTTTGCACTTTTGATATTAATAAACTGAAATTTTTTTTTAAATTTCTTTACGCAGGCGTCTGTACAAATAGCACTGCACCAAGTGTTAGCAGTATAAATAGAANTTAAGTCCATAAAAATTTGACTAGAGTTTAAGTGTGAAATTCGTCACACTGTTATTAAATTAAATTTTTTTTTTTAATGAAAATTCATTTCATTTTCCAAACTTATCAGTATATTAGTATTAGGTTTTTGCACTTTTGATATTAATAAACTGAAATTTTTTTTTTAAATTTCTTTACGCAGGCGTCTGTACAAATAGCACTGCACCAAGTGTTAGCAGTATAAATAGAANTTTTTTTTTTAAATTTCTTTACGCAGGCGTCTGTACAAATAGCACTGCACCAAGTGTTAGCAGTATAAATAGAATTTTGAGAAATCGTGCAGCAGAGAGAGCTGCAGCAGAATTTGCACGTGCTGCTGGATATGCTGGACTCTACCATCCTTACGCTGCACTCTCATGGCCTGCTGCAGCAGCTGCAGCTCATCATCTTTGGTCACCAATGAATTCAAACACTCCCACTGGTCCAACAATACCCCAACCTCAATCCCTTCCTTCTATTGGCTCTTCATCTCTTGGTCCTTCTTCAGTTCAACAGACACCATCATCGGATCTCTCACATCCAGGAAGTCACAGTACTTCTTCAACACGTCCATCCTCTTCTGAGAGTCCAACTATAAGAACCAATCAACGTAAGTTTCAAAATGAACCAGTTGACCTTGAACCTTAGAAAAGTGTATGTTTACTCGAAAAACATACACTCCCTGCTAAAAAAAAATATACTATAAATGTCAAATTAATTAAATGTTTTTGGACATATAGTAGAGTTGGAGAGTCGTAATTCTGAAGATGCTTCATTGAGTGGAGCCATCAGTGGGACTGACAGTGATGGCGAAGTACCCAAATTTCGTCGAAATCGAACCACTTTCACACCCGACCAACTCCAAGAACTTGAAAAAGAATTCCAGAAGTCTCACTACCCTTGTGTAGCAACACGTGAGCGATTGGCATCAAAGACAAATTTATCAGAAGCTCGAGTTCAGGTATTCAAAACTCATACGTTTTTCAAAATTATCTCTTAATTCTTAAAGATCTCAATCACCTGAAATTAACTCTTTGGGGGGTAAAAAATAGAATCTAGTTGTTTAAATTATTAGCTTAGAAAATTTGAACGAAAGGGTCCATATGAGTTAGGATTGATGAGAACTTCTTGACTGTTCATCTTCCATGTCTCGTTGCATAAATAATTCCTTTTGTTAAGGTTCTTTTGGAGGCGTAGAAGGGGGACAGAGTGACCCCTGGACGTATTTATAACTTTATTCTTCAACTGTCACTCTTCCAGGGAACAAATTTCGTATCTCTTGNTGTTTAAATTATTAGCTTAGAAAATTTGAACGAAAGGGTCCATATGAGTTAGGATTGATGAGAACTTCTTGACTATTCATCTTCCATGTCTCGTTGCATAAATAATTCCTTTTGTTAAGGTTCTTTTGGAGGCGTAGAAGGGGGACAGGGTGACCCCTGGACGTATTTATAACTTTATTCTTCAACTGTCACTCTTCCAGGGAACAAATTTCGTATCTCTTGNAGTGACCCCTGGACGTATTTATAACTTTATTCTTCAACTGTCACTCTTCCAGGGAACAAATTTCGTATCTCTTGATTAGAAACGGAATTGAAATGTTTCATAGAAGTCCAAAAGTAAATTTAGAACCTAAGGAATTATACTGATTTGGAAGTTGGACATTTGTAAGCATTAGGTAGAGCGAATCCCATTTATCTCACCCCTTGAAGTCCCATTAGTCTTCCGTCGGGGTCACTTACACCTCATCCAACTCTCAAAAGTACACACATGGACCTTTAATTTATTCTGTCAATATTATTGAACAAGGTGTTAGCTTTTAATCTCGTCCCATCGACTTATCACCATCCACTACCTATTCTCCAATCCTAGGCTTTCTGTCATTCTCATTAACTACCAAAAAAAAAATTTTTTTTTTAACGAATTTTAGAATTTGATTAATCCGCCATTTTGGTTTGTTTTTCATTACAATGAACCTAGGACCTAAAAATTATTTTTATTACTCTATGAATAGTATTATTTGAATCTATGGTACCTTTACCTAAAAAATAATAAGTTAGAGGATAGCAGAATTTCAGAAACTCTATTAATTTTAAAAACATATGATGGAAAAAATTTCTTTGTTGAATTCAGGTTTGGTTTTCAAACAGACGAGCCAAGTGGAGGAGACATCAACGAATGAACCTACTCAAACCATTCGCACTCCATGGTTCGATGTCACCAAACAGTATCGGTGGACATGGGAACTCTTCACCCCCTCCATCCCCATCACCACCTCTACCACAATCTCGTTCCACCCCACCCTCTCTCCCTCAATCCCACCTTCCACCTCCTTCCCCACCCCCTACACTCCCTTCACTCTCTCATCTCGAACATCGACATTTGAGAAACGATCCACTTTCCTTTCTCCACCACCCACATCATCACTCCTCCCCACTAGCTCCACTCCTCATGGGTGGTGAGAATAGCGCCTTCAATCCAATCCGTCACTTCCAAAATCACTATACCCACCAAGGACTCAAATTTAATCAAAATCGTACCCAGAGTCTCATGAGTAGTAGTAGTAATCGTCGAACCTCATCATCCTCAAGTCATCACCACCACCACAACCACCATGGGAAGAAAAATGGGAATAAATCACCCGCAAGGGGTGAAGAAGAGGATGACGAAGACCACCAACCCCAAAGTTCCCCATCGGCATCCCCACATTCAGATTCTTCAGAACTTGTTGACATGAGTGACAGTGAGCCTGAAGACAACAACAGTCACCAACATCCAACTCCACTTCATCTCTCCCACCACCTACGTCACCCTAACCACCACCAACAACTTATAACTTCTTCCAAATTTACAAAATCACTCAGTGCTCGATCTACACCAGATAGAGAATAATAAGACGATGATCATTCATTGACCTAGGTCAAGTAACCAAAGGTGAAGGTCAAAAAAAAATTTTTTTTTTCTGATGAAGAACTAACTACTACTACTAATTTGTAAGTAAACATATACAGTGGATTCCGATTGTAATGAACCCGGATATAATAAATCCGGTTGTAAGAAACCCAAAATTGTCCCAACTTGTGTCTGGGATAAAGCAGTTTACATAATGCTAAATTGTATGGTTAAAATAAATTCCTACTAATATTAAATCCAAATTGTCGGTCCGCTCAAAAATTTTACAGACGGAATCCACTTTACTATTATAATAATGTTCTAGTTCTAATGAATCACTTAAGGTCAGGTTACATCATCAAACTCAAATTCAACTAATACTGTATGACTTGGGTAGAGAAAATTCAACGATTAATAGTAATCATAAGTATTATGTAGCGTGTGTCGGTGAATATGCCCGTGGAAGGACAGGTAATGATGATACGATGGTACAGAGTCAAAAACTTAAGTTTTGTTATATAATATTAAATATTGATTAGCATCATAGAGGATTTGGTGGTAAGGAAGTTAAGAAATAGTATCTTTTGATTTTTATTTTTTTCAAAAGATGAGAATGATAGTGCATAATGAATTAAAACAACACACGAGCCATTTGGAAAGATTAATAACGTGTTTGAAAATATAACTCCTCTACCCACCTGTCACCTCAACTGCCGAACAAGGTGTGAAAATGAGCTAAATTTGACACGAGCGAGAGGTAGTTGTCCGGATTGATTAGCATAAAATTCCAACCAGACGCGCTTCAGGTCTTTACATCATCAAATTACCTAATGTTCCATTCCAATTTCATTTTTTAGTTTTTAAAAGACCCCGCTCAAACTCAAAGAGTCTAACATTTGACTGATTTTTCCTTTCTTCTCTTCCTCAAACGCCTCACTGACTCTATGGATATCAATCATTTTAAAAAATCATTACAACATTGCCACACACCTCACTTTATGAATTCCATTAGCAATGGTGAGATATATGTTACTTTTTCGGACTATTTATATCTCTAAGAAGCGTCTGCTCATCAGCATCAAGTATGAAAAACATTGAGAAAAAATGTTGTTAATAATAGCAGAAGTTGGTCGTGTTGGATTAAATTAAATTTAGTTGGAAAGAGAAAAGGTATTAGATTGCTAGTGGTTATGAATTAAAGAATTGATAGCTAACACATGGAATAGCTATAGCTTAGGGTTAATAATACGATATAAATAAATACCATCATGTGCTATAGTTTTGTTTAAATTGAGTTCCAATTCTAACAATAATGACAAGGACAACTTGGAGGAGTAGCCATAAGGGGGGGAAATAGGATTATTTGAAATAAGGTCTAGGATGGAGAATATCTTTAGATTAACGTTAAAGTTCCCCCTTTTATATCATATCACTATCAAATTCTTTACTATCATCTCCAAACAATAGGTAAAAAAAAGAACAATAGTTTTTTTGTTTTTTTTTTTTTGTTGGGATCTATTGAGGCGATGAGATACGATTAGAGTTGAATCTGTAGGAAAAGACTCAGGTAGATTTCTTGTTGAGGAACTTTAATTAGAATTGCAACGGCTTGTCATCATTTATAACTCGGTTTGTAATATTTGGTAATTTTTTGGGCAACTTGGCAACACGGTGAGAAATTTTTGCAAATAAGGGTGTCTCAAATTTTTTGATATTTTCTACTTTGAATTTTTAATTTTCTTTTAAATTAAAAAATTGATATAAATATTGTATTATTATTAATCGTGTTTTTATTTCATTGATAAATAATATATATTCAATATATATGTAGGAGAAATATTATTACAAAAAAAATTTTTTTTTTTTTTTACATTATATCATGTTATTATGATTGGAAGTATATATTCTCGCCGCCTGATTGGTTAATTCTACTTGAGATGTGATAAATGTTGTGATTTATGTTAACTGTGATAATTTTTAATGTATAATATTGACGAAAGAAAAATAATTAATAGGGACGAGTATGGAAAAATGAATAGAATTTTTTTTTTTTTTTTTGATATAGTGGACGTTGGGTATTGTGGATTTAGTAAGGAGTGGGTTAATGTTCAATGTTGCCGATGTTCACTTTATAGGGGAGACTTTTAATATTGTGTTTACTATCTCACAGGCGCAGGCGTAATGAGAGCAATTTTTTGAATTCACTATAACGAGATTCAATTATATTCAAAGTTACTATAGTTGAAGTCACCGCTAATCAGACTGACATTATTGATACGAATTATACAAGTGAATAATTCACTTTTATTTAAATGGAAAGACAATTTTAAAGAAATTCTTTTTTAAGACAAGTTTTTTTTTTCTCTCAAGAAAGAAGCGTGGAAAGGAAAATCAGTCAATTGTGGTTTATTACTAATATTGTCAAATTTGGTAAAATTTTGGTAAAATTTTTACATGTTGGTTCTACTATTGTTTTAATTTGTTGTTCTAAATGTTAAATATTTCTGACAAAAATGAGCGAAATGAAAATGAAGTTCCAAAAAAAATGGCTGCACCCTAATGACAAAAATTATTTAATCTAATTTAAGTTGATATTTTTGAATTTTTTTTTTTTGGTATGTTCATTTTTTTAAATGTTGCCACTTTTCAATGTGACCATTTGAGATGTGTGTAAAGTAGATTATTCAGTGATGGCAAAAAAAAAACAGTTGTAAATCTGCCATGATCAAAATACAGAATACATCGAGTCAAATATTATGAACCAACGAATCAGTCTGTCATAGGATTATCGACCTTTGACTTTGACATCTGCCAATAAAATTGTAAAAAAAAAATTTAGTAAGAATAATAAAATTTTAGACACCGTTGCCACTTGTAAGATACAAAATTAAAAAAAAATCCAATGTAGTTAAAACGAAATTAGCACTGCACGTAAAGCTAAATTTAATTAAATGGTAATGTTCCTGTTATGTTAAATATTGAAACAAATATATATTAGTTAAGTAAAATATTAATAATTTAAATCATAGTTAATTTATTCCCAATGATAAAAGTTTACTCTAATAATAAGAGATGTGCTGAAAAAAAAATTTTTTTTTTTTGCACTTTGTTTAAATATGTTAAATATTTCATTTATTAATTAATTTTAAACTTATTTATTCAGTTACATTTTTAATAATAATAATAATAACTTAGGTTAACCATTATTGACATAATTTACAATGGGAACGTGCTACACACATAGAGAATTATTTTAGATTTTGCACAATTTTAGAAGAAAAGAAAAGGTAAAGTTGTGAGTTAATTCTTGTAGAGAATTTAAATTTATAAGTTATTGTTGTGTTATTGTTGGTCTCGTAAACAATAAAAGAGAACCTTGTCGCCGTAAATCAAAATTTTTCATTTATTTTTAACTCATTTATTTTTATTGGACAAATTTATTTTCTAAATGAGATTTTTTTATATATAATGCTGAGGATAAAAATCAAGATAAAAATCAAGATAAAAATCATAATAAAAATTATTCCAATGACAATAATTCTCATATTTTTCCCACTAGAAAATTTAGATTCAAAATTATTTTCTATTCATATAGGGTTGGAAATCGATTATAAAAATTAAATTTTTGAGAGTATTACAATGATTCTTAGAAGCAGGTGTATCTCACCAAAAAGGTACGTCTTTTAGAAGTTAAAAAAAAAAAATTTCAAAATTCCGGTTAAGAGATAATTTATGGCCCTACTCCATCCGTATAGAAATAGTCAACCTAGGTTAGTTAACCTTAACCACAAAGCAAACGAAAATGCTAAACATTATCATGAATCATAATCCATTGTCTACCTGTAAGAGTCCCAAAAAAAAACAGGTGAAAATACAAAAACTCATTATCATAAAGAGTTTAGTCAAAACGCCTTGTCGGAAAGGTCCTTTCACCCTTACTTTCTTCTATTGTTCTTTTGTTTGAGACCCTCAAAGTCTCAAAAAATTTACAGAACCCTTCAACTTCGTGGTAAATTCTTTACTAAGATACCATTCCACCTGTAGAAGATAATATGGAAATTATTATATTTCTCATTAAATTTTAGACTTTTAATACTTTATAACTAAGGATAACTAGTAGCAGATGTTCACATCAAAATTGACATCCATAGGTTTCATTTCCTCTCTTTATACCTCTACAGACTTAATTTTGCAACAATTTGTCTCGCCAGGTTGCCAAATTACACAAAAAAAAAATTATTTTAAAATTATTTTGAAATTAAATTATTACATCATTAACCCAAATTTTCACTAATTTTTATCACTACCTAACTCCAACTATATAGTTAACAATTGTAACAATTATTATCACTATTATAATGATATATAGAATCAAATCTTAAGTGTGTTAATATTAACCATTTAAATTCATAGGGTGGTGTATTATATTTGATCAATCCATTACAAATCCTTGGTATATTTCTTATATCCCTATTTTTCTCATTTTTCCACCTAAATATGTGTAAATAATTTACTAAAATTGAAAATGAAGGTTAGAAAATATCTATTGTTTAAGAATGAACCGTGTCCATGGATTTCATCAAAAGAAGTAAAAAATACACAAAAACAAAAAAAAAAAAAAATTTATGAATGAATTTCCCCCAGCAGATCATCTTTTGTTTTCACAAGAGAGAAAACACAATGGATTTATTTTCTCCCTAAATGACTTAACATCATCGCTCCAAATTTTATAAGAAATAACATTATTGTTACAAAAATAAAAAAAAAACTCTCTTCCGTATTGTTGTCAAAGTCTTTAGTTTAGTTCATTTTTAAGATACACATCTTGACAATAGATAAGTGAAAACAATGGGAAAGGGTTTATAAACCAAAAGGATGAGTCTCTTTTCACTCATTTTTGTCCCTCCTCACTCAGACTTGAATGTGTTGATGAGATTCTTTTAGATCATTTCTAATTAATCACTCTCAACAATTGAAAATTAATCAAAACGTAACGAGACAGGAGTAATAAGAAGGTGTTTTGGAAGTTCCTAGATCCCACATTTTTATAAATCAAACGGTATAGGACATTCCATCGCGGGAAAATGGTCGTTCTTTAAAATAAAAGAAACAATTTGATTTTGATAAATGAATTCATGATTTTATGTCTGAGCCATACTTTGAAAATTAACCCCTGTGACCTACCGCATGACTTTATGAATAGCACTATGACCGCGGTTTCAATCAATATGCGCTACTCAAAAATTCATAAATTTTGACTAAATTAAGATATAGTAACCTAAAATGAGATAATTAAGACTACTAAATTGTAAAATAGGCCTAAAAATTTGAAATAATAAACGTTAAATAAATCTAAGAAACTATAAAAATACGTTTAGCGCATAACGTGTATAGCCCATTGGATGCTACAGAATGACGAGACTAAAACTGTTAATTAAAGGTAAAATAAAATTGTTTGGCGATGAAAGAGTATGGATGAAGGTACCTAAGGAAGGATTTTAAGGGTACCCAGAGGATTAGGTCCGATTACATGTGTAGTCCCTTGTCCTTTTGTTGAAATTACATTTTGATTTTTAGCTCAAGTGTCGTGCTGAGGAAGATATTAGACCACTCAATGCTTCATAATAGCTAAATCCTGACTTGCATCGGTAACAATAGGCAAGGGGTATGAGGAACTCTCTTATTTTCTTATAAAGACCCTCAAGTCTCTTTTTTTTTGGATCATCGAACCCTTAGAAGAAAAAAAAAATCGTCATCTTCCAATGATAACCCCCTGGAGTTCATCTTCTGCCCAAAACGCTACCACAGCTACTGTTCGATTTTCTATTATTAATCTATACCTATTCGTCACGACACACCCAACCAACCAACCACAAGGCTTTGTAAATCTTTTGCCAATCATGAATCAAGAAAGAAAAGATACCTAAGCGGTTTTTGAAGGATTAAAAATTAGATCCAATCAAAAAAAAAAAGGAAAAAAATAAATAAAAAATGAAAAGTTGGGGTTAAATAGTTTAAAAAAGATATCCTTTTTTTTATCAAGTTATGATATATTTATGACAATTTTTGGGTTGTTTATAAAATAAATTTGAAAATTCTACTGTTCCTATTGTTAAAAAAATAACTTTTTTTCAGAGCAATGGTAACCTTATTTAACCGATTGCTAGCCCAAAGAGATAGGAAAACAGCTTGTCAGTTATACATTCTACACCTGATATTAAAATAATAAGCCTGCGCTACACCACAACTTTTTTTTTTTTTTTTCACTTGGTAATTTAATCATATTAGGTAAGGACTTTACATGCTAATCTCATTTGGTCAAAGAAGACTCTAACTGTGCTTCTCTTGTTAAATTTCAAGTTAATTGTGGTTAAGAAAGGGTAGCTCTGTTGAAATTTCTTCAGGTGACATACAAATGGAACAAAAGGATCTAGAAAGTAGACAATAGACTTGACATGGAATAGGATAAATTATGAGGTAGTTTCAGCTTTGTGGTCTTTTGAGGAGAGCATGGGAAAATTTTCACACTGTCAAATTTACTGTCAAATTCAAGTCGAAAACGAATTAGGTGTAATTTAGAAAGTTGCCTAAAACCAAAGGATCTTGTGCTGATCTGCGTGAAGTGACCACAAAGTGTCAGATTTTATACACGGTGATGCTAATAATATTAATCCCATATCAATTCCTATTCATAGTCTACATTATTTTTTTATTATTAAAAATGAAATCAGGCTTAAATTTATATAAAAAATTAAATTTTCTACTTCACATTAAGTAGGTACAATGATCTTAAGGAAGCTAGGAGGTTTCATAAACCTGATTTAGGTGGTCAATTTCATTCCAGAATCAACTTTGATCAAAATTTTCTTTAAAAAAAAATCGAGTCTAAATTAGTATTAAAGTAAATTAGTATAGAGTATAAAGTTAAATTAAAAAAAAATTATATGAAGAAATTTGGATCCAAGGTTTTTGTAAAGTTTTTATAACCAAGGAGATTGATTTACCCACTTTTTGTGTCCGCGGATAGCGCAACTGGTAAAGATTATACGATTTCTGGTATGTCTGTCTGTTCAACTCGTTTATAATTTGAAAATTGATTTTAATTGATTTCAGCTCATTTAAAATAACTACTTTAGAACTATTCATAGGTAATAGTATGAGAAAAACTTTATTAAGTAGGTAGTAATAAATAATTATTTGGTAATAGGAAAGTCATTTTTATGATTTTAAAATCATTTCCTATGAAAAATTTCTAAAATGATAACTGTTGAACAAATTTAATGAATTTGAATTTCTTGGGAAGTTACTTTAGAATAAAGTTTTGAGTTTTATTGAGGTCATTTGTTAAAAAAAATATGAACTTTTTGTTTTTACAGTATAATTTGATAAAATGGGAGTGTAGATTTTTCCCCAACGGGAGAGTATTTGCTTCTGAGAAGGAATCGTTTAAATTTTGATTCAATGATCTCTGTGGAAATAAAATGAAGAGAGACCCTCAATCTCTCAATAAGATTAACACACAACACGCAAAGAAAGATTTAAACTTTTTCTAACTCTAATATTTTATATATATATATAACAAAAAAAAACATTTAATCGATGGGTCATGCAAGTAGTCAGAGTGAGTTAGTTCATGATAGAGATGATACTTATTTTCAAGAAATTTGTCCCTAGTAGAAGGCCATGCCCACCCACAGCATGAATAATTTAAGACATCCAAAAAATAACCATCATCAAATAATTGAGTCTTCTACATTCATGCAATAATGTAATCTTTACCACATATATATTTATATATATATATATATTTAAAAAAAAATATAAAAAATTGAGATTTATTTCATATTCGTTGGATTTCAGATTTCAAAATTGAGCGTAACTTTTAGTTCCATATAATATTTATTACTATTAGGCTCAATGTTCGACGCGGTTTTTAGATTCGTATCGGATGATTTTTATAATTAAAAAAAATATTATATGAATATATAGAAATTAAAAATAATAATGATTTTCTCTGTAATACTTAGGATTAAAAATTTGAGACATTGTTGGTAGCAGGTCGGTGAACTTATTTCCCGCACGTATTTCAAATATTTGCTAAATGTTGACATGACATGACATGACACTGACACTGACACCAACATCAAACCCTTACAACCAATCAACAAATATAAAAATTTCAATAAATAAATAAAAAATTTCTACTAATTTCAACTCTCTGTCATTTTATTCTATTCATCAGTTTTCAATGTCAGGAAAGGAATTATTTAAAATGAGCGGTTGTCAAAATGGATCAGAATTCTCTCGCCGCGCCTTCATCTAAAGAATCCAAACCTATGGGTTTAACATCTGAGTTGAAAAAAAAAATTGTATACAATAAAAAAAATATATATATAATCTACCACGATACGGATTATTGTTCCGCATAATTCAATAAATTAGCAACTGTCTGTCCAAGATTGTAAGAAAGGTTGTGCTATTTTTACACAGTAAATTATTGGGCGAGTGGTTGATGACTCCGTCATTTCTATTGGATGATGTGAATAGAGTCTCGTGATAGACAATTTTTATTCTTTACTCATCAAAGTTCATTGAACCCTTGGTTTAATTTAATGAAACTACATCTCCCCTACAGTCAATTTACAAACAATTTTCTCACAACATACCTCTCGGCAGACTATTTTTATATTTAAAAAAAAAAAAAAAAACTATCGAAAAATTTATATTTTTATTTTCATTTCTTATTTTTATTAAAAATTTCATTGAATAATAAATTTTTTGGTACTAAAAACAATACTAAATTCTTATATAACTTTCAGCCTTACTCCAACTCTACACCAATGGACCTGTCCGTAACATTTCAAAATTTATTCTCCTGTCCGTTTTACTTTTTTTTTTGACTGGTTGAAGTGATACAATATTAAGAACCTTTGTACGCGGTACTTTAGTCGTCTCTCTTTGTTATTATTATTATAAAATAAAGTTCATAATCCGTCAAATTAAGTTAAAAAAAAAAATTTTACTATTAAATGTTTGAACCGGAAAATCAATTTTCGTATGATTAATTCCCTAAGTCTTTGAAATTGATGCTCAAAAGAGCCGAATTGTAAAATGTGTTGTTGGCAGCAGATTCAAAAAAAAAAAAATAAAAATAAAAATAACATTACATCACCGCGTCTAAAATTTTACACAGTGGACTTTGGCTATAAGATATTTAAATAAACCAACATATTTCAAACTTTACTATTTTATATTCAAAATTTCTATAGTTTTCACTGAAGTTCTGATGTGGTACTAATACACCTAGAAATTTTAATTGTGTCTGTTAGAAAAGTGTTAGAAAATCCCGGGAAGAGTTTAAAAGTTGTAAAAAAAAAATTTTCAATTTTTATGTAATTTTTATAGTCTTTTGATAAGAGTTTGTGATTGGAGGACTATACAAGGAGTAACTTTGTGTCTATTTATTAGTAGTCGAGGCTATATAAAAAGATTTCGAGTGAGTGAGCACGAGTGAGCATTTGAAAACGCCTTCTTGTTGAATTTTTATCCTTTAGCAAACAATTGTAATAGGGAGATAATGAGAGAAACCCTATTGTTAGGATTAGAACACACACAAACATTATCTGACCATTTCAAATTAAATTTCAACCAATAGGATTGAAGTATTTTTTATATTACCTTAACTTAAGAAAAATTCATTATTTAAATGGTTTATACTGTTGAGCTACTATTGTAGTCATACTTAAGCTAATTTTCGTATAATTTGTACAGAGAATGTGTCAATAATACATGTATATTTAGGTGAAAAAATTAGTGAAATTAAATATTTTAATATAGGGTTATCATAATCCACAAGTATTGGATCATCATATCGTAAAAGTAAAAATTTTTAATGATTAATTTGGTTGTATTAAACATTATTTAAATAAATTGGTTTATGAAGGGACAGAAAGTTGTATTTGATAGTCAATTTATGAACAGAATATTTTTAGTTGGAAAATGATAAACTTTGTTAAATTGATATTTAAAAGTTACACAGAGAGAATATGATGATTCAAAAGTTGTGATAACTCTGTACTTTTTATTTACATAATATTAGGAAGTTTTTTTTTAGAATTAAAACCATGAGTATTAAGATGAGAGGAGAATAACGAAAATTGATCAAAATCAAAGGGTTCATTCTTTTTTTGATAATTTAATTAAAATTTTAAAATTGTAGAACAGAAATTATTTGATAGTTAGTGAGAGTCAATTCTAACATTTTAAAAAGTTGAAGCATATAAACATCGTTTTCAGTGTTAGATGAGACGACTAAAAGTTTATAAAGTTTATAAAAGTTATAATATTGAGAATTTGGATTATTTTCAAATTGAGCATAATTTATAATATTTTATATAAAATTCAGAGAGTTATTTATACAAGTATATAAAGTATAGTTGACCTCACATTTAACCACAACGACTCACAAAGTACTACTAATTTGTGAAGAATCATTATGAACAAAAANTTAAAATTTTAAAATTGTAGAACAGAAATTATTTGATAGTTAGTGAGAGTCAATTCTAACATTTTAAAAATTTGAAGCATATAAACATCGTTTTCAGTGTTAGATGAGACGACTAAAAGTTTATAAAGTTTATAAAAGTTATAATATTGAGAATTTGGATTATTTTCAAATTGAGCATAATTTATAATATTTTATATAAAATTCAGAGAGTTATTTATACAAGTATATAAAGTATAGTTGACCTCATATTTAACCACAACGACTCACAAAGTACTACTAATTTGTGAAGAATCATTATGAACAAAAAAAAAATATTTTTTTTTTATATAATTTTCCACTTCAAACCTTCTGTTCCCGTTTTAATTTTGAAAAATTCCCACTTCCTGTCGAGGTTTGGAATTTGAAAAAGGTTTTTAATTCTATAAATTTTTTGATTTTGTAATTTTTTTTTTATAAATAAAATTTAAAGAGTTTTCCATTACGATTTAAATATTTAACAAAATGTTACCAGGTGTGAATGAAATTGAGTTAATTTCTGTCGCTTTTGGATATAATTTTGGCCGCCTAGTCATAATTAACTAAATTTTTGAAATTTTGAGGTAAAATTAAATACAAATAAACCAATTTCCATTAATCTAGTGTAGAAAAAATTTCTCACCCCTTTCCACCCCTTTTACCTCATTGCACCCAGTAAAATATAACCCTGATAAAATATAAATTATAAAATACAAAATATAAATTAGAGATGCCCCGAGTACTCGGCAATACTCGGCCTCGTTGCCGAGTACTCGTACTCGGCAATATTCGAAAATGGTACTCCTCCACTACTCGGCCAACTGCACCGAGTATTTCTGAAACTTCTTGAAAGTAAAAACTAAACTCACTTGGAAATTTTACAGTATTTTTTAATTAGAATATAATGCAAGAATATATTTTATACTTTTTATATGTATTCAGTGTTGGAAAGATATATTCCAGATGAGTCATTTTCAGTTTTTCTTAAAATAAAAATCAGTTCAGTTCAATATATGTACATATGAAACTATTTACAAGTTCAGTGCAGTTCAGTTCCTTACTTGTGAAAAAAATTCAGTAACAATTCAGTTCAGTACTATTACTCGAAAAAAAAAAATTTCCATTTCAGTTCAGTAATTTAAGTTTTCTAGTTCACTTCAGTTAAGTTCAGTACTTCATTACTTTCAAAATATTCCCAGTACAGTTCAGCCCAGCATTTCACTATTTTCTACTCACTTCCAGTTTAGTTCAGTAGGTTTCATTTCAGTTCAGTTTTACCTATTATTGAAATCCTTTCTAGTTCAGTTCAGATCAGTCAAAAACTGGAAAGCACTGAACTGAAATGAATTCCCAACACAATCTGTAGTGTTCTTTAAATTCAAAATTCAAAATCAGCAAGTATGCAGCAGCACCAAATTTGAATAAGAAAATGACTCTTAAACGCCACAGATTGACTCTACATGTAGAGCCGCATCGAATGACACCCCATATGCTTAGGAAGCCGAGTACTCGGTCGAGTAATCGGCCGAGTACTCACTACAGCCTTCTCCTATACACCGAGTACTCGTACTCGACAATTGGCCGAGTATTGCTACTCGGGGCATCTCTAATATAAATTAAAAAAAAAAAATTTTTTTTCTTCTTAAACTTAAAAAAATACGTTAAATCCAATTCTTGTATAAACTCAAAATGTCTAATAAGTGAAAGTTTAGTTTGATCCCTATCAATCCATTCTTCTCTCTACAAGTCATGATTTGTGCATAGTAATCAAGACTTACCTGTAAATTTTCTTGTCCTTATTTTTCCTGAATCATGCTCAGTCGATTTCAAACAATCCCTTCATCAAAACTATAACCCATTCAATACAATTTTTTTTTTTTGACTTTATGAAATCAAAAAATTTAGATGTTTCCATTACATATTATTTGACATTGACAGACGAAAGATAATTTCTGCCTACTCAAAGCCCAGTCATTCCGTGTAGAAATCATCTTCCACTGCCATTTTAACAAACCTAGCCCTTCAATTCAATTATCTAAATTTGAACTTCTATACCTTCTCAAATTACACGATTCTACTCACTCATTGTTGTAATTTCTACATTATTAGACTCATAAGGTATAGAAGAAAAAAAAAAGATTCCAGCGGATTTTCTCCTATTGTTGTTTTTCTTTCTTATTAGTCTGAATGACTCTCTTCGTCTTATTCTTCCGTCTAATAATATCCAATATAATTTTGGATTCAGTTATAAAATCCAATGGTTCTCTGATCTAACAAATTCAAACCTTCCCTCTCCCATGTGACTTGTATTTCTTTATAATCAATAATAAGAAGGTTAATTTGAGAGATGACGACAGGCTGGAATGGTTACCTGAGTAAAAAGAAGACATATAATTCCAATTTTAAGACTCCGTAGTGTCTGCACGCAAAGTCAAGTCCATTTTAATTTCAACTGACGCGGTCTGATTCTGCTCCAGTTCCTTTTGATATTAAAAAAAATAGCCCTCATTTTCAACCAGTTTTGAGTTAGTTTTTAGAAATTTTTTTTTTTTTAAGTAATCGGTCTATTTCCATGGGCCCTTTAGGATAGTCTCCGAACTTGAATTAGTAGTATANTTTTTTTTTTTTAAGTAATCGGTCTATTTCCATGGGCCCTTTAGGATAGTCTCCGAACTTGAATTAGTAGTATAGTGACAGTAGTAGTAGGTCTCTCATGTAGATAGGGATCCATCATTATCAACCTTCCCAAACGCCATGTAATGAGAACCCTTAATCTACAATTACCAAAAAAAGAAAAAAGAAATCATCAAAAACCTAAACTTTTTGGTTGTAATTGAAAATTTCGAGCCCTTTGAGACTATACGGTGGAATTAAAAATTTCAACAGTATTGTCAACAGTATTGTATCTGATAAATAATTTTATTAATAAAATTAATTTTAAATAACTCTTGTTAATCAATTTTATACTAATTTATTATTAAAATTTATTAAGAAAAATTCATATGTAATGTAACTAGAGCTACTCCCGTTTTACATCAAGTTCTTGTGTAAAAGGGGTAGAGAAAAGTACACACTTTTCATCTAACTTTCTCATAAAAAATTTATAAAAAATAACCAATAAAATTTAGATTTATTTAGATGTTATTTTAACAAAATCTAAGAGAAGTAATCAAACTACGGATATAAGAGTGTCTCTCTCTAGTGCTAGATTTAGAAAAAAAAATTCATTAAACCAATGAGAATGAAGAGAAAATGATGAAAGTTTCTCTATAGAGAGAGCGCTAGAGTTCCAATTTTCATTTTTATATCCGATTACTTCATTGTATTTTGAATTGAGATGACAACAATAGAACCAAAAAAACAATAGGCAACAATTGCAATAGTTGTGTGTGTGTTTCTTTGGTTCTTTTTTAATTAAAATACAACATTTTTTGAGAAAAATCATTTAAAAAAATTNGTTGTGTGTGTGTTTCTTTGGTTCTTTTTTAATTAAAATACAACATTTTTTGAGAAAAATCATTTAAAAAAATTTAATTCAAATTTAATTCAAAATTTTTTTATTTTTTTATTATTAAAATTGAACCAATCAGAGACTCTGGAGAGAGAATTGCTATTATTGATTTGTTACTAAATTGTGCATCTCAATTAAACCTCTGTAGTATGTAATATAGTAATTTTCCATACAATTNTGAATTCAAATTTAATTCAAAATCTTTTTATTTTATTTTTTATTAAAATTGAACCAATCAGAGACTCTGGAGAGAGAATTGCTAATATTGATTTGTTACTAAATTGTGCATCTCAATTAAACCTCTGTAGTATGTAATATAGTAATTTTCCATACAATTTTCGTTTTAAATTAAACTAANTTTTCGTTTTAAATTAACTAAAATTTTTTTTTTAATTATTGCTAAAATGCTAAAAGTTAATTTACTGAGTCTTTCGATAAAACTGATCTACAAAAAAAAATCATAACTTTTAAATTGAGATAATGAAATTTAAACCTAAAATTTGAATAATTTAAAAAAACTTCTTTTTTCATTCTCATTCTTGTCATTGAATGAATCTGTAGATTGTGCATTGTTGTCAAATCATTGTTGTTATCAAGCCGAATTGATGGGATGTGTTACAAAGTTTAGGTTAAACTTTCTAAAAAAAAATTATTATTTTTTTTTCAATAGTTGGCAATTGGTAATTCATAACAAGGCAGACGGCGTGTGGCTAGGTCTAGTGAAAGCGCATACTTCCGCTTTCACCGCTTTCACTACGTCGTACCAAGCGGAGATTTTGAAAAAAGCCTCGACGAGTCAAGAATCTCAAAAAAAAAGAAAAAAAAAAGCTCATGTTTTTTTCTTCTCCTGTGTACTGAAATTAGTAATCCGTCAACGTCGTCTCCTCTGCTTTCACCAAAAGTTACACTTAGCCCCTCATTTTTTTTTTGTCTGAGAGAACCACGGGAGCATATAATAGACGACCTAACAACTCCAACATGACACAACAGTAGACTTTCTTTTGTAGTTCAAAAAGACCACATACTACCACTTTTTCTATACTACTTACTTACTGCACTTTACAAATTTTTACTGATCAATACAACTGGATTAATTTCAAGGAGCACGGAAAAAAAAGTACACTTTCTCCAACAGGAAGTAAAAAAAATTTTTTTTTTCTCCTTGCTTTCTCCAGGTGTGAAAAAAAAACTTTTACTTTTACTTTTCCTAAGCTAGGAGAGAGAAATACTAAGATAGTATTTCAATAATAATAGCATTTGGACATCTTACCACCTTACCAAAAAAAAAAAAAAAAAAAAACTTTCTCTTCACTAACTCAACATCTTATAGTACTCTATTTTATGCATGAAGAAGCAATGGAGAAAGTCAAAGATGAAGAAGAAAAAAAGTGAAAGTATTCAAACTGGCTAGTAGAATGGACGAAAAGTGAAAATAAGAAAAAGAAACACCAGTCAAATATTCTTTATTCTCAGGATGCGAAAATGTGTGTAAAGCGGATTCAAAATGAAAAAAAAAAAAAAGAAAAAAAAAGTCCCACCAATAAATTATTAAAGAAGGATCTTTTGTATGGATTATTTCAACATTTTCTACTTAGAGAAAAGAAAGTTGAAAAAGTCTAAAAATAATCAAGTTGTTGAACTTCACCTACAAAGCTCCCTCTGTAATCTTTAAAATAAAAATTTACTCATCTGGATTCATTAGTTCCAATTAGACTCAAAAGCCTTATTTTCAGACCCACTATTAGAGAAAGTAGAAGAGACAGTTTTACTTTCTTTCTACTTGGGTCGAATAAATCATCTTTTCTTATTTAAGAACCTATCGGAGTTTTCAAGGAGAGCTATGAGAATAATGGTGGGAAATNACAGTTTTACTTTCTTTCTACTTGGGTCGAATAAATCATCTTTTCTTATTTAAGAACCTATCGGAGTTTTCAAGGAGAGCTATGAGAATAATGGTGGGAAATTTCTCTTTCTCAGACACTCAGACAAGAATTTTCTATTGTCCAAAAAAGAGNCATCTGGATTCATTAGTTCCAATTAGACTCAAAAGCCTTATTTTCAGACCCACTATTAGAGAAAGTAGAAGAGAAAGTTTTACTTTCTTTCTACTTGGGTCGAATAAATCATCTTTTCTTATTTAAGAACCTATCGGAGTTTTCAAGGAGACCTATGAGAATAATGGTGGGAAATTTCTCTTTCTCAGACACTCAGACAAGAATTTTCTATTGTCCAAAAAAGAGNGCTATGAGAATAATGGTGGGAAATTTCTCTTTCTCAGACACTCAGACAAGAATTTTCTATTGTCCAAAAAAGAGGACTTAAATAGGCATAGGTCATTTCAAGGGGGACTCTGGGCTTGACTCGACCTTAGTTTATGATCTTTGGCACCCTCCCAGTCGCTTTACAACAAAATACCATCAACCACAAACTTTAAGTGTCCAAACAGACTCCGGATATAAGTGGGAAATTATTTAATTGAGAAAAAAAAAAAAAAATTTTTTTAATAATTAAAAAAAAAATTTTTTTTTTAATTTTTAATTAATTATTATTTAATAACAATAAAGTCATCTAAAAGTCAGAGAATAAGTTGATAGAACAAGAATTATACAAGAGTTGTAAATTTTGAATTTTTTGAACTTACGTGGCAACGTTACAACTAGGGATTGCAATTGGCGGGGAAATTGGCCCGACAACGGGGACAGGGAAATACCCGTTTTCCCCGTCGGTCCCCCGATTTTGTTTTTTTTTTTGCATTTCACCATTCACAACAAACTAACAAACTTTTGTGAAAAAAAATAATAATTATGAAAAAAATTTTTTAAAGAAATAAGAAAAAGAAAAAACACAACTTAATTCTATTATGTTGATGTTATTTTCTCCGATCGGGGATCCCCGGCGTTTCCAGGGAATCTATTTCCCCGAAATCCCCGATTCCCTGATCGGGGACGGTTTTCAATTGCAATCCCTAGTTACAACATATGATTCGTCCGTTTACAACGGTTTATCATTTACAAGTACAGAGCGTTATTTAAAAAAAGATTTTTTTTATAACTTTTTTCTGCTTTTAAATCCAAAAGTTATATTTCTATTTGGTCAAAATTACCATTGGGAATTAAATATCGTAACTGGGATGTTTATTTTGAAATCTTGCCTGATTATGTCTTCTAATTTCTTCNACCATTGGGAATTAAATATCGTAACTGGGATGTTTATTTTGAAATCTTGCCTGATTATGTCTTCTAATTTCTTCCATTTCTAAAATTATTTGAAAGCGTAAACTAGGTAAATAGAATTACTTAATTTTTTTACTGTTTTGAAAGAACAAAAAAGTGACCATTAGGATTATAAATAAATTGTGCAATTCCCGTGTAAAAATNTTAATTTTTTTACTGTTTTCAAAGAACAAAAAAGTGACCATTAGGATTATAAATAAATTGTGCAATTCCCGTGTAAAAAATTTTTTTATTTTGTTTTACAGTCATGTACTTGATGGTAGTAAATGACAACCCCGGCGTCGTCTCCTCACTCATTCTTATGTACAATCAAAAAAAATTTTTTTTTTAAATAACGTTCTATATATTATAGTAAAAATTTAATTACATATAAAAATTATATATATATATATCCGAGCACTGATATGAAACGACTGACCCCAAAAAAAATTACATATTTGTTTCAAAAGTGGTAATATAAAATAAATTTGAGCTTGAAGTAAATATAAATAAAGAAATGAGTTTTGTTGACGTAAATTTCTTTCAATTTTCTCTCTTTACTCTTCTTCTACCTTTAAATTTAAACTCTCTGAGTAGTTTTTGAAAGAAAGTCATAATTCAAAAACTTGGTCTTCCAAAGTAAGAGAAAATAGACAATAGTTGAATAATTAATGCCTTCTGACATTAAATTCATTCTACAAGATTTCTAAAGACAAAACAAGCAGACTTACCAGAAGCTACAGGAATTTATTCAACTCATATTAATCCAATTTAATAAATTTAAAAAGGTCAAAGACCCAGCAGAAGAAGCTTCAATTAAGTCTTATTCTTATAAGAATACACTTTAGTTATGTAAAAAAAAANTCAAAGACCCAGCAGAAGAAGCTTCAATTAAGTCTTATTCTTATAAGAATACACTTTAGTTATGTAAAAAAAAAACAATTATTTTTTAAGGAAATTTCTTAAGGTTATAATTTAAAAAAAATGTATTTAATCGTAAAATTGGAGTATAAATTTAGTTTTAGATTCTTTAAAAAATTGAGTCTAAAGGACTCAACTGTCTCTGTGAGTTTTTTTTTTCAAAGTAACTAGTTGAACAATGTAATAAATTAAGGTGGAATTTCCCTGGTTGGAGTTTGTAAAAAAAAAGTGAAAGTAAGTGAAAGCGTAGAGTAGAGAGTCTTCCGATTATTAAGTTTCTTTTCTCTGTGGANTCAAAGACCCAGCAGAAGAAGCTTCAATTAAGTCTTATTCTTATAAGAATACACTTTAGTTATGTAAAAAAAAACAATTATTTTTTAAGGAAAATTTCTTAAGGTTATAATTTAAAAAAAAATGTATTTAATCGTAAAATTGGAGTATAAATTTAGTTTTAGATTCTTTAAAAAATTGAGTCTAAAGGACCCAACTGTCTCTGTGAGTTTTTTTTTCAAAGTAACTAGTTGAACAATGTAATAAATTAAGGTGGAATTTCCCTGGTTGGAGTTTGTAAAAAAAAAAGTGAAAGTAAGTGAAAGCGTAGAGTAGAGAGTCTTCCGATTATTAAGTTTCTTTTCTCTGTGGAGAAAGCTCAAAGTTAGCTTTCTTTTTCTCTTTACATTAAGGAAGTTTCGTTTAAAAGAGACGTCCGTTGCCAGTTGTTGTTATTTTTTTTCTCAATGGACCAATGGGAGTGAAGAGAAAGTAAAGAACACTTGGAAAGTCTCAAGTGAACAGAGTCAACTTTCTCCCCACCATCTTATGTCCCACTACTCATTCCCTAAACTTCTTCAACTCCTAATTTACCCCTACACAATCCTCACTAACTCTCCCAATTACAACTTTCTCTTTTTTTTTATATATATAGATATATTCTCTACTTCACACTATTACATTATTTCCGGCTAGCGGGAGATTCAAAGTATTGGAAATCGAAATCGAAATCCGAAACTANAGTATTGGAAATCGAAATCGAAATCCGAAACTAGGTTTAGGTCCTCTATTCTCTACATTGGCATAATAAATAGATTTTAATTGTAGAAATTAAANAAATCCGAAACTAGGTTTAGGTCCTCTATTCTCTACATTGGCATAATAAATAGATTTTAATTGTAGAAATTAAAACAACTAAATAGAATCGAAAATCAGCAAAAACAAAAATTTTTTAATATTTATTTTTACAGTCTCTACACTTATCTTATGCCCTGATACCTAATAAAATTACTACCTAAGTAAATTGTCTTCAAAGTCTATCATATCAGTATTACATGTTTTCATTTCACAAGTTTGGAGAGTATGAAAAAGTCTGGACACCTTGTATATTTTATGCTTCACTGTCAGTCTTGAACAAGTCAACAAATCAAACACCTAGGTCAAAGTAAACTCCGACTCTTCTGAATCCAGTTAAAAAACCGACTGTAAAAAGTGGTATTTTCCTTTTTGAATGTACTTAACTTTATTTTCATTTTNTGAATCCAGTTAAAAAACCGACTGTAAAAAGTGGTATTTTCCTTTTTGAATGTACTTAACTTTATTTTCATTTTGAATTTATAGATTCAAATCCTTTTAACAATCAACTTGTAATTTAAAACTAAAAATTGATGTAAATCCTACGACTTTTCAATCCAAAATAGTAACGTATAATTTTAAATAAAATTAACTACAGAAAAATATATGGTTTAATTTACAACAATTAATTGTATAAATATTGTATGAATTAATAATATTTTGGTCATAGATTATTAATATTGAAAGTTTTTAATCAAAAACTTTATTTTCTTTTCTATCTCTATTATTTTCTTCGGTCCGGCCGGAGAAAAAGATAACCGAACCGGTACCCATTTTTTCCTCTCCTACAGGTAAATATTTGCCCAACATTTCCTAGACTGTCTAAAAATCCTATAATACAAACTTGTATGCAAATCAGAGTAAGATAGAAATAAATCACTCTGTGGATATGTAGGGATGAAAACTCCATTGAATTTTGTGGTAAGAAGAAAACCAACCAATGCGAGAGCTTCTGACTGGTGTGGACTAACTTCATGGAGATTTATGTCTTGCCTGTGCTTTTCACCACAAAAGGATGAGACTGAAACGATGTAGTATTTTGGAGGAGAGAAAACCGGAAACTTAATTATACACTCTGAAAAGAATCAGAATTGAAACAAAAGAGAAACAATAGGTAAGGAGATGTTAGATGATGGTAGTTTCAAGATTATCCGACAGTCTTCCCAACCGTAGCGGCTAACTCCATCATGGACAAGAAGATAAACAAAAGAAGATAGTTTTTTTGGTATGAGGAGAAAACGGAAGTGAACTTTCTCCAAGAGCAAGTGAAAGTAAGTTCTTTAGTTCTTTCATAGGGTTGAATGACTTTCACCAAACTCCTCTCCTCCCTTGTCTATTTCTATTGTCTTTGGAGAGAAAGTGTTGAGACATGGGCTAAGTTCTTCTCATTTTATGACTTTGCTTTTTGTCCTTTTTCTTAAAGAAAATCACGTCTACTGATCCTTATCCACTTGATTCCACTTACACTTTTATCTCTTCATACCATACAGGATATTAATACTTCCAGACTCACTTATTAAAACCTATTAGCTTCCTAATAACAATATCCTCTCAACTTCATTCACATCAAAGGAATTTGAAAAGAAAACACACACAAAAAAAAAATTTTTTTTTTGGACGTTTTTTGGACCATCTTATGACTTCCGGGTCTCAAAACAATATCCCCATGATGCAATTTTTTTTTAATTTTATTTATGCGCTACATCAGCTCTATTTTGGAATTTATATGATTTAAAACATATTCTTTGTTGCTTGATTAGAAGACGGTGATGGGTGGGGTTGGTGTTGGAGTCGGAGTTAGGGTTGGGATTGGAATAAATTTAGTTCTACTTTTTAAGTTACAATTGTAAGTTTCTTGGAGACAGTTATGTGTATAGTTTTTTTTTGATTTTGGAGAAAGTCTTTTCGTATATATAGTTGATATATTTGAGTTTCAAGTTAAAAGTCAACGAGTGAATGAAATAGAGTTGATCATGAAAGAAGATA
Source organism: Holacanthella duospinosa (assembly GCA_002738285.1). NCBI lineage: Eukaryota > Metazoa > Arthropoda > Collembola > Poduromorpha > Neanuridae > Holacanthella > Holacanthella duospinosa. The sequence goes on along the minus strand of NIPM01000022.1, from coordinate 873,010 downwards.
TTTTTTTAAGTTTTGGCAGAATATAAAAAAAAAANCAACGAGTGAATGAAATAGAGTTGATCATGAAAGAAGATATTTTTTTAAGTTTTGGCAGAATATAAAAAAAAAACTGGACCCAGAGGACAACCAACTTTTTTTTAGTTTCTACTATTCTTAAGTTTTTGGGACGTTTNTAAAAAAAAAACTGGACCCAGAGGACAACCAACTTTTTTTTAGTTTCTACTATTCTTAAGTTTTTGGGACGTTTCATAAGAAAATAGTTATAGTTTGGATGATTCAAAAAAAAAAAAAAAAAAAAAAACTAACTAAAGTCATTCTCAAAACCATTGGATCACATTGTTTCCATTGTTTCTTGAGAGAAACTTCGAGAAAGTACATATGTCCAGTTTTTTTTTTTTTTTTAATTTAAGTGTATTGATAAATCTGAATTAGTATATTATGATTAAATATTATAATAACACAACCTAAGAATAATTTATTGTATTTCTTTTAATAATCCTTTTTCAGACTTTCTCTCTCTCTCTCTCTCTCTCTCTCTCTTCCGGACAATGAAAATCTGTTAGAGTAGTTAAAAATATTAAAGTTGAGTAGATTTTGTCTCTAAATTTTTATTAATGTGACCTATTAATTTTTCTCTCTAGCCTTTAATGTCAATAACAGCAGGAGAAAAGTGAAAATGGTCATAAGTAAAAAAAAAAACAATAGATTTGTGATAGGCAAGTAAAACAATTATTATAGCTCATATTTCCGTTCATTTATGACTGACACTTGTGCGTGTCTGTCTCATTTTGTCCATAAAAAAAGTAAAAGTACTAATCCCTTAGGGTTGGGATTTTTATTAATCTTAAATCTTAACACAAATTACTTCTCAACAATCCACTCAAATCGGTTATCCAATTTTACTACTGGGACACATGGAACTGGACGTTTTTATTTATTTATTGGAAATTTTGATTTCTCTTACAATGAGAAACTCAACTGGAAAAGTGTGATGGAAAATTTTAAATTTTAAATTTTAAAATATAAAAAATAAATGATTTCTTTCCAAATTTATCTATAAGATGTTATTTTTTTCAGCAGTATACTAAATTTTGGCTGGTTGGTTAAAAAAAATTCAATATTGAATAAATTATTCCGTATGTCCCACTGACTTATTTTTCTCTCCCTAACCACCCTTGACAGATTCAATGATAATTTCTCACATATAAAATTTTTGAATACAACCACATAAGTTTGAGTATACCAGGACCAGGGTGAATAATTTTAGTGTAGAGTACAAGACTGACGACAGGTAATGTTTAATACAGTAAAAAAAAAATATAAAAAATTTTTAGTATTTTTTGAAGGAAGAGTGCGTGGGTGAAAGTATAGATAAATGTAGTAAATACTTTCACTCTCACCCTTCCTCAACACTAAACAAACAAATCAATAGGAAAGTACCATTTCTCTCGTCTCTTATATCTATTATATAACTTATATAAGAAGTTCTTTCTCTCAAGGATCTCAAATTTTAGTCCTTTAGTTCTAATGAATGTAGGAAATGAGAAAATGAAGAAAAAGTGAAGGGAAAGGACTCATAGGTTCAAATTAAGGAGAAAGTAGAAAGAGAAAGGGAGAAATTACCTTAAATCAACGTATAAGAGATTATATAAGGATTCAAGTTTAGACTTTATCTACCAATCCCAATAGCCTACAAACTTCTTTCTACAAACTTAAAACTCTTAATCTTTGACACGCATATGAACTTTCTTCAGTTGAAGACGGAAAGAGAAGGTGGGGTTGTTTGTAGAGTCATTGGGGTAAAAATATCTTCAGTCTCTCTTACCTAATCACAAAAACTAACCCCATGTTGGTTCACCAAATGACCGGATTTATAGTATTCTATTAATTACTTCCGTAGACTAAGTGTCAACTGGAGAAAACTCAAACTAGAGAAAAATTTTTACCAATTCTTTTNTTTTTTTCTTTTTTTTTTTTTTTTTTTTTTTTTTTTTTTTTTTTGTACTCAGTTTACTTGGCTCATATCCAATCCGTCTACTTTCTCTCAAGAGAACTTAAGAAAAAGTTCAAAATTTTTATGAAAACCACTTGAGATCTTAAAAATTAAAAATCGAAGAAAAAAAATTTTTTTTTTATACAAAAAGAAAACTTGCTCGTTTTACATTTTATCATATCATGGGAGCATGGGACTTGGAGAGTTATTAGTTGTTTATACTCTTAGAAATCCATTGAAGATGTTGTTAATTAGTTTATATGAGTTTCGGTTTTTTTTTTCTTTTTTTCTTTAATACAGAGTAATACAGGTATAGAGTATCAATGGGAAAGTCAATTAGGAAAAGTGGATAGAAAGTGGATATATATATTTTTTTAAATACGATTTAGATTAGGAATCCTATGGATTTGGTCTTTATTATTATTATTATTATTATTATTATTTTTATTATTATTATTATTATCCATTGTTGTAAATTATTTGAAGTTTGGAGCCATAGGGTTGTTTTTTTTTGGAGTGCAATGGTATTGAAAGTAGGTGGTAGGGCTTAAAGTTTGGACTCTTTGAACTCAAGTTCTTGGACAAGACTACTTTCCCAAATGACTCGCATGTCCGGAAGACATTAGACTTTACAAAAAGACAATTATGAAAGACGGAAGAAAGTGNTTTTTTTTTTTTTTTTTTTTTTTTTTTTTCAAACAAAATTGTTGGAGAAAGTGAAATAGTAAAAGTGGACCGGGTTAGGGGTAATGTTTAAATGTAGAGTTTGTGTTTTTTGTATATAGGTTAAGTTGTAGTTTCTCTTTTGTGGGTGGGTGTGGAGACGAATATATATAACTCTCTTCAACTTTTCAATTTTCACTTAAGTCTTCTTATTTTCAAAAGAGAAAGTCTTATTAAAGTTTAGAAATAAATAAAGATGGCAGAAGGTGAAAGTGAGGAACTCCCTTGTCTTCTCTACTATACAAACTTTCTCTAGAAACATTCACTTTCTCCAANAATTTTTTTTTTTTTTTTTTTTTTTTTTTTAGAAAGGGAGGGGAAATGTGTCAGGGGTTAGTTGACTAAAAATTTATCTTCCGGTTAACCCATTGGTTCGAATGGCCAAAAAAAAGAAAAACGAAAAAAGTATAATAATCTCCTCTAAAGTTACATATGAAGAGGTAGAGAAAGTAAAATATAGGTAAATGTAGACATAACTCTCTTCTTGAATGTCCAGAAATGAGATGGTAGCAGTAAGTTAGTAAGATCAAGACTCATTTCCAACTAACAACAACCACGCCTTTACATTTTCTCTAAGGAATTAATATACTTTCTCCAATTCATCTTCTTCCCCTTCACTTTCAGTCTGATTTATCCAAACGAGACTCAATTTTATGGTTCCTTTCACTTTAGAAAAAAAAAAAACGAAAAACTTAACTTATTGTAAAAAAAAAAACTACAATTGAGAGATTATTTTCATTACTAATTTTAATTTTTTACGAATTTTTCCTTAGTTTGGAGAAAGGAATTTTATAACCTGGTTAACAAAATTTAAAAACTGATTTTAATGTAAGATAATTTGAAAATCTGTATTTATTTCAATAAAACTCAAAGTACCAAAAAAAAGAAAAAAAAAATTTTTTTTCTCCATACTCTGTTAAATTTGTGATGTTTTAGTTTTAGTTTTAGTTTTAGTTTTAGTTTTAGTTTTAGTTTTAGTTTTAGTTTTAGGGTATAATTTGTATACTTTCTATAGTTTTTTTTTATATAATATTTTTCTTTTCAAAGTGTAAAGATGTATAATAATAATAATAAGTTCCCATTGAGCTAATGAGAAATTTCTTAATGAATACGAGCCAAATGAATAGTTTGTTCATGTTATTGAGGTTGAGTTAGTGCCAAAAAATTCTTTAGTTAACCCTCCCTCCTCCAACTCTCATTTGATATAAAAGAGGGANGAGGTTGAGTTAGTGCCAAAAAATTCTTTAGTTAACCCTCCCTCCTCCAACTCTCATTTGATATAAAAGAGGGAGAAAGTCTAAGTGTTTCTCCTGTAATTGAGATTTAAAAAAAGAATCTTTTTTTTTGAAGATAGATGATGTGAAGAGGAGTAGGTTTTATTAATATTGGGAAAAGCAAGGGTTATAGTTGANGAGGTTGAGTTAGTGCCAAAAAATTCTTTAGTTAACCCTCCCTCCTCCAACTCTCATTTGATATAAAAGAGGGACAAAGTCTAAGTGTTTCTCCTGTAATTGAGATTTAAAAAAAGAATCTTTTTTTTGAAGATAGATGATGTGAAGAGGAGTAGGTTTTATTAATATTGGGAAAAGCAAGGGTTATAGTTGAGGTCAATAGTAAAATGAAAGAAAGGAATATAGTTTGTGTTTGNAGGTCAATAGTAAAATGAAAGAAAGGAATATAGTTTGTGTTTGAGTGTAAGGTTAGATAAAATTGTGAGAATGTGTAAAATGCGTAAGATAATAAATTCATAGACTGGAGTATTTGCCTAAGTGTTTTCCTTTATGTGTGGTGAGTGGAGAAAGTCGGTGGGAGAGCGGTGGTCTAAAAGTTCTTTTGTTTGGAAGTGGATTAGTTGGATGAGACCTGACTTGTCTTTTCTCTGCTCAAATAGAAAGATTATGAAGAAAGAATGGAATATGCAGACGAAGAGGAACACTTCATGTCCACTTCCTTTGACGACGAAATTCTTATTCATTCTCAAGTGAGCACAACTCCACTTCCACTCCTCTCACAGCTAAAACAACAGACTCAGGACTTTACATTTTACTACACTTTCTCTACAGGCTCATGTCTCCAACCATAACTACGCACAACTACTCATCCTCATCCTCATGCTATGCTACTAATCATTCCATCCAATCAGAATTTAACTAAATCAATCTCTCTACANACTCATCCTCATCCTCATGCTATGCTACTAATCATTCCATCCAATCAGAATTTAACTAAATCAATCTCTCTACAAAACATCACAACCAGAGTTAGAAAAAATATAGATTTTTATATAATAACGATTTTTTGGATTTTTTGGATTTTTTGGATTTTTATTTTTTAATTGTCAAAAATCAAAAATATCATGTCTGAAAGGGCATTTGCAGATTACGAATTTTTCTGAAAAAATTTCTTCAATATCAAAATTTATAAGTGTTAAAGTACTTTATTTCACCAAAAACAAAATTGAAAAACAAAATCCGATTTAAATAGGATTTAAATCAGGATTTAAATCCAACTTCGAACCCTGATCACAACCATTTTACCAACTATACTTTTTACCTACTTTCTCAAAACCAAACCAAATAATATAGTTTAAAAAAAAAAAAAAAAGTAAACTGAAAAGTAAAAACGAAAAGTAAATAAAAAAGTTAAAAAAAAAAGTTTAGAAAAAAAAAGTAGAAAAAGTAAAAATTAGTTATTAAAGTAAAAGTACGTCAAATTAATAAAAGCAAATTGAAAGAAAAAAAAATTCAAAAAGTAAAAAATGTGTAAAAAAAATGTAAAAAGTAAAAAACGTGTAAAAAGAAAAATTAAGCAATAAGTAAAAATGTAACAAGGAATGGAGAAAAATAAAAACAAATGATAAATAAAAGCTAGTAAAAAAAGTATAAAAGTGAGTGAAAGCAGTTTTAAAAGTAAAAAAAAAAAATTCGAAATAAAAAGTAAAAAGAAAAAATTAAGTTAGAAATAAGTAGTAAAAAAGTTGAATAAGATCTCTTAATTTTACTAATGTTTTTAGTTGGGTTCTCTGTTAAGAGTTATATTGTTTGATTGATATTGAAATTTTTGATTGATTGACTGGTGATAGAAGAAACTCCATTTGGTTCTAGAGCATTAGTAAAAGTAAGAAAAGTCATGACAAATTATTTCTTCTAAATGTATTCAACTTCATGCGAGAACATTAAACCCTTTGAGTTTTATTTTGAAAAAAAAAAAAAAAAAGTAAAAAATGAAAAATAAAAAAAAAATAAAAAACGATGACAAATCTTCTTGTTTCTCTCAAATAAAGTTTCTCTTTTACTTTGCTTTCTCTTTAACCCTAAAACCTGAGATTTATTTGTTAGGAAATCTCATTTCAGTACTTTCTCCACTATTTTCTTTCATGTTTTTACTCCTGACCGCAAAAAAAAAAAAAAAAAAAAAACCCCAGTACTCATCCAACGAAGTTCCCAAAATACAACATCCTCATCTAACAGAAAAAAGGAAAAAAAATAATATGAAAGAATAAAGCCTTAAAATTACTTTCTGAAAATTGAATAAGGATTTATGTTTTTTTTTTCTTATTACTTTTCCCTTTGGTGATGGGAATCTGGCGAGAGATTTTGAAAGTGAAAGCCAAATGGCAGTTACATATATTGTTTCTCGTAATGTGTGAAAAAAAGTACATGGATGACCTTCATTTTGGGTCATAATGTTTGAATTTACATTTAGAACACATTTCTTCTATTTTTTTTACCCTAATAAAAACTAGACGAAAGAATAATTTGTCTCCATTGAAACATTTTCATTGGATCCACACTAAACCCACCTGTGCTCACTTTCACTTTCAGAAATGAAGAATGATAACTCCATTGTTTCAAAAAATTTTCACTAAAAACTTAAAAAAAAAAATTTTATGTCTAAACTTACAAATTCTCTCACTTCAATTACTATAAAAAAAAAAAAAAAAAAAAAAATTTTTTTGGTAATAAGAGGGTTAAGGATAGGAGAAAGTTAGGATGGGGTTAAAATTGAATGAAGTTGATAAAAATTTGTTGAATAAAAGAGGAAATTGATATTTAGAGTATCTCGTTTTTGGAATGATCACGAGAGTAAGTGAGTCTGTTGTTACTACGAACGTATGTTACTGGATACATTTTCTAACCCATGTAGTCCCAATTGAGGTCTTTGTACAATGGGGAGAGGTCTCTTGTGAACAGAGGACATTATCCGAAATGTGTTCGACACTACTTGTTTCTATAGCTTTGGAGGGAATTTGCATGTTCCCACTTGGGCCACAGACAGATATTCAGACAAACCGAACAAGGGAAAAGGACATAATCGTTCAATTTGTGAGAATGAAAATATACAATTTATATAAAATAATGGACAAAGTACAATGAAGAAATTGAGGCCGATTTTTATGAACTCGAGGGCAGAGTCTAGAGGGTTAATATTTCAATCAACTCTCGAGTGGATTAGGGCAATATTTGCGAATTGACCAACCCCTGCTCTACTTTCTCTTCAATGAAGAAGGGCAAGGTGGAGGTGGGTGTTTGGGTTAGGGTTAGGGTTAAGGTACAAAGGTTACTTACCTAAATCCACCCAAACTTTCAATTTCAACTTGGTGTTTTTGCAAATCTTCTATTGAGCCCAGTTTACGACTTTCACTGACAGTAACAAGAAAAATGAGAATAGGTGAAAGTAACTATAGAGTAAATAGTCGATTTTTCTGTTTCTTGTTAATAAAACTCATAGTACCTCATTTTTACTGAGTTCAGAATAAAAAAAGAAGATTTTTGTTGACCTGACCTCTGACACGATTTCCAAAAAAAAAAAAAAAAAAAATTTTTTTTTCGATTACTCAGTTACTGATTAATCATTCAAATTTATATAAAATAATTAACTTTTATATATCATTAAATAAATTTTTTTGTTTTTCAAAGAGAAAAATGACAAAAAAAATATTAATTTTTCAAATAGAATTATGAGTGTTATTATAGAGAGTACTTTATAGACCCCCTGTTATACTAACGAAGTGTAGTGAAATTTAGCTAAAAGTAAGTTTCTCTTTTGGTAATATTTACACAACTACTAAATAATTTGAGACTCAATGAGTAACTAATTGTAACTCTTGGGAGTTTAGAAGAGTCTCGTTATCCCGTCACTAAAACCTTACTAATTAAAACTTTGCCTTGATACCATTTTTTAAACAGTTGAAACAATTATTGTTATTTTTTGTCTAACAAATTAAAATTTCTTGGTAAATTCTCCCCTGTCTCCCTACTATTCGATTTTTATAATTCACCCTAGATGATCCTATTTATTTCAAAGAAAACCAGCTCTGGACTAAAAACTAAGTCTTAGTAGAAACATCATAATATTCTCTTACTTACTTTTGTTAAATTAAAAAAAAAAAAGATATATATATATATATTCTATTTATTTCTATTGTTACATGGTTTAGAAAGATATATCCTTAACAAACAATTAATTATTTTCACTCTGTTGGAATAATATGAAAGACTTGTAAGTAATGAAATATTAAATTTACATAATATAGAACATACATTTGTCTAAAAGTAAAATAGAAAATAAGTCTCAACACAATACTACTCCAAAAAATAAGCTTATCTTCTTAGGTTAACCGATAAATAAAATAATACAAGCTGATTCAAATTTTTAAGTATCAACTTTCTTCTTTTATTTTTATTCAAATCTTGTATAATTCTATATTGCTACAAGGTGATTGTTGTCATCATTAAGGTGATAATTATTTATAAATTGAAAAAAGAATTCTTGTATTTTATTTTTTAATTTATTAATTTTCAAAAAAAAAAAAAAAAAAAAAAATTTTTTTGAAATTTTTTTCAAAATGTCTTGAAATCTCATGATTCGTGAAGAAATCTAAAAATCCAGGAATTTTTTTTTTTTTTTTTTGCTTTCTCCAGTACACAAAAAAACGTAAGTTTTCTTTAGAGAAAGTTAGGTATAGTAAATAGTAGGTTTGAAAGCAGAGCACGTCTCCAAGCCAAAGGATCAATTGATTTGAATCTGCCTATGGTTTATACGTTAGGAAGGTTTATGATCCATGTTCGACGTCTTGAAGTGAGTCGGATACGACATGCTGGATGACTAGATATACATACCTAATAGAGACATTTCAAAAACTCTCATAACATTTACCATCACTTTCTCCTACGTGGCTCATGTGTCAGTGGATGAGATTTAACCAATAGAGACTCACATTTCATAATCTTTAGATCATCTCAACACTTTCAGACTAGATGAAATTTTTAATCATAAACTTTATTTTTTCTAAACGTTTTCAAAAGACAGGGGNGAGGGTTAAAAATTACAATCAAATTTTTTCATTCTTCTCAATGACAAAACTTGACTAATCATCATTAACAATTAATTTACTTATCAATAAATTCTGACCTTTGTTATACTTTCTCTGGAGAAAGTTGGAAATAATTTATAAAAAAAAACCTACATAGTCTTACCTGTCCTCAACCTTAATCATACTAATTACTCATCATTCAACTCTCCATCCCTTTCAACTGAAACATCTAAAGAATCAATTTAATAAAGCAAAGGACTAATGCAGATAAACTCTTTGGAATTGGATGGAGAAAGTGAAGAGACTTTCTGTATTCTCTTCACTCTTCCATTCGTTGATCTCGAGGTTTCCGTTTGAAATGAATTGTAAATATTGTACGAGAGCTTGACTAACCATGACAAACAATGTTTACTTACTAATAACTCAAGAGAGCCTAGTCATTATTTACTCACTTCCCAACAACCCCTGTACAGGTACTATTCAAAAAAAATAACAAAAAAAAAAACTCTAACTAACTCAATTTTACTATGATTTAAACAAATAATCAAAAGTCTCAAAACTCTAGTGTCAATGGATAGAATTAAAAAAGACTTATTATTAATTAATCAAACTTTCTCTTCAAATTTATAACTTTCTCCTCATCAGGATGAGAACGAAATCCTAAAGTGGACTGAATGATTTAGAATTTTTGTACCGATTTATAAAATTTTTTTTTTTTTTTTTTTTTTTGATGAAATTGAAACTTACATATTGTTGTTGTCTTATGTCTTAAGATGAGAAAGAGAGAGTTGAATTCTTATGGAGTAGTTTCACTCCCCGAGTGAAAGTGGGAGAAAGTCCAGCAGGTAAAAATTTGAAAGTGAGTGGGACTGCGCTGAAGGCACTCTTCATAACCCCTTGCCCATTGTACTCATGTTATTTTTTTTTTTTTTGGATACATGGACGGGGGTAGAGATTTCCGTGTTATATATATATTTTTTTTTGAGTCAAACTACCCGGGGTTTTTGTTCTCTAAAAAAATTTCTTCTTTCTCCCTCGATTTCAGTACAAATTGGTGTGGAGACGAAGTCGAAGCTTTCACTCACGAATTCGAGACTTTCCGTGTCTCTTCTCTAGTCTAGAAAAACACGTGTAAATCACTCGAGCTTAAAAAGAAGACAGAAGAGGCTCAAATCCTTTCTGCTTTCTCTTAAGCTTGAGAACATTAACAAGTAAGGGAGAGGGACGACGAGTCAACATATGGTGTCTTCACAAATGGACTCAAAAAAAAAAAATTTTTTTTTACAAACAAAGTTACAAGTTGGAATTATTAGTTTTGATCTTACGTAAGTTGTTGACTTGAGTGAGAGGTGACTTGAGGTTAAGAGAGAATGATGAGATTTTTTTCTTATGACTAAAACTACATAATAAGTAAGAATAAGTAGAGAGATGTTAAGAAAACTTTTTCTAAATTATTTTGGTTCATTATTGTAAAAAATCAACTAAAAATCTGGCGTCAATAGTAAGGTTAAATGGGATGGAGAAAAAGGCGGGAAAGTTGAGTGGAGAAAGTACAAGGGGTTGGTCAAGACAAATCAAGATTATTTTACTTCTCATACTCTTCATACATCCAGGTAAGTTACGTTTCCTTTGAAATTTTTAAATTTCTTAATAAAAAATAATATATATATATTTTTTACTTCATTTTTATCAAAAATTTCAACATTTTTTTTATTCTTGTCATTTGAATCAAAAAAAAAATTATTATTGTTATAAGAAAAAGAATTAAAGGAAATAACCGTCTATAAAATAGTACTTTATGTTAAATGAAAGGAATAAAAATTAACTGAAAGGATTTTACTTTTTGAAAATTTTAAAAGTAATTTGTAAAAAAAAGTGATTTTATTAACTAAAATTGAAATTTCTGGTTAAAAAATAAATAAATTACATAAGGGGATGTAAAAAAAAAAAAAAAATAAAAAAAAAATATTTTTTAATTTTTTAAAATTATTGTCATTAGAAATTTTATTATTTTTTCTAATAACAATTTGTACCCATTGCTAAAGTTAAGTTATGGAAAATGAATTTTTTTTCCATAATTTCAAACAAATACATACAAAACTTGAAATTGATCTTATATTTTCAGAATAGCTTAAAAATTTACCAAAATAATGCATAAAGTGTGAGATCGCATCCACTCCTAAATAATCAAACAAACAAATAATCATAACTTTTTTTCTAGTGATCCTAAAAACTTGATTTTTTCTACTTCTTATCCTATTTTTCAATGCTTTTTTTTTTAATTTTACACTTTTTTCTGAAAAAAAAAAAAAAAAAAATTATTATGTTTTTTTTTTTAATTGTTATATTGAATTTGAATTGTTATTATTAGTGTACTTGGTTTCTCTATGAAAAAGCATGAGACCAAAAGTCACTTCCCTATGTTCTAATATATTTCTACGGAGTGTATCTTACATCATCATCACAGTATCATTCTGTCATCTTCATTTTACCAGTTTTAGGTAAAGTAAAAAAATAGAAGAGATGTAAAAAAATTTGGATAGTTCTGTATTAGAGAAAGTAGTGAGTAGTGCTGACCACAGTAATGACTTAACTCTTAGCTTAATTACAAGGATCGTATTATTTACTTTTCTATTCCCAGAGAGTGGCGTGTAAATTTTTAACTAATCCCTTGGGATGTTGGAAAAGACAGAAGAAATCTCTCTCTTAGTAGAAAAGAGACGGTAGTTGTTGGATTTTGAGTAGAATTGTATAAGAATTATAGAAAATAGACTGGTGATTGGACAAGAGGTTGAACTTGAAGTGATTGTTTATATCCCCTTGTGGAAGTGGAAGGTAAGGATATTTTCTCCGGATACTCTTCTCTATTTTCTTTCGTAAAGGGAAACGGAAATCATAATGATGACGGTTTTTCGTTAACTTGAAGGCTCTTTAAAGAAGTTTTTTCCCAGGAGACTCCTATTTTATCTTATTTAAACACCACCACCGTCGACATTACCAACAGTCCAAGGTGGAACAAGAAGAAACTTTTTCAAGACTTCTTCAATCCACCAACGACTAATAATGTTACCCATTTCCAGAGGAAATGAATGAGGACATGGGATCCTTGTATTATTTTATGGATATTAATGACCCCCGGACTCTTCTTTTCTTATTATATTAACAAAACTCTAGGAGAAAACGGAAATTTTACTCTACACACTTTCTAAAACCTTTATGATGAGACTTCCGGCTGTATCGTCTTTTTTTTTTAACTTTATATTCAGACCCAAAACTAAGAGAAAGTGACAGGATTTCTTTTTACAGTAAGTAATTCTCTAAAAAATTACTTTTGAAACCTATTGTATTTTGTTGTTCTTTTCCTGGAACGTCTTGCTTGTATTTACATAATTATTCTACGTGTACACTTTGTAATTATATAAGAAAAAGTTCGTCTTATTGTTTGAACTTTGAAGACGTTGTTTCTAATTATGAAGATTTGACGCGTGAGATTTAAAGTTTGGTGTGAAAAACTCAAAATTCAAACCCTATCGGTTCAAATCTGAAGAAAACGAACATTTTAAAATGTTAGCTTGAAAAACCGAAGTTTTGAAAACCCTTGGTGATGATGTGGTGACCCGGCCTTGCGAATTTAGTCTGAAGAAATATATAGTAAGAGATGAAAAAATGTTATTCTTTTAATTTCTTAAATTAAACGATTTCGGAGTCTATGAGTCAGTCCTGCGCAGTTCTAAAACTCTTTTTTTTTAAGTAAAATTTAAATTTTAGCGCAATAGATTTTTTGAGCGCGGGGATTTTGATGGTATACATAGTAGTAGAATTTTTCATGGAACGGAAGGGATAGTATAATTTAAGTTTAGAATTTGGAAAAGATGATTGGGCAGCCTGAGTTGAGAATTGGATGATTTTTTTGCCTGAGGGATAGATTGAAAAAGAAAAAAAAAAATTGTCGGTGTTGAAGGAGGTGAAAGTGAAAAGGGTTGAACGGTGTCATGATCCTGGACGATTTCTTTATTTTTTTTTCTTCTTCGTCCTTGAGATGCCAAGTATAAGATAAGTAGATGGTACTTTTTTTGAAAATAAATATAACATTTTGAGAGACTTGGAAGTCTTCTATTATTCCTAGTAGAGAAATAGACAGTCAAGGCTTCTACATATTAGAGAAGAAAAAAAAAGAAAAAAAAAAAAAAGTCTTTGAACTTTCCCCAATGGCACTCTTATTGTTAAAGAACGAAACGTCGTTCAATTTATACTAGATAGGAAAAAAAAAAACATACATGTGGAATAACGAGTGATCCAATGGATCTTTCTAAAGACTTTTTTTTTTTCAATACTATTGTCCAGCTCCAGCCTCTTGTAAAGAATTTTACCCCATCATCGAAAATCCTACCCAATCAGAATTCACCCCTTATAATAGTCAGAAAGTCACTTTATCGAATAAATTTCCCCCTTTTTCTTCTAGACAATTCCATTACTAATACAATTCAAAGTATCGTAAAAGGAATAGAAGGGGAGAATTTTTTAGAGTATAAATTTCTTAATTTAAAAATACAAAGACAAAAACGGAAATTAGGACCTATAAAATAAGTTAAATTTATTAGATGAATTACTCTAGCAGAAATTTCTTAGTCTTTGAAGTGTGTGCCTCATTTCCTTATTGAGAAAATTTTTTTAGACATTTGAGACTCTCATAGGGCCAAGTTTTGTTACAAAATTTGAGGGGAAGAGGGAAGAAAAATATTTCCCTTTGGTTTTTGACACTTTTGGTTGGAGAAAGTTTTTTTTTTTTTTTTAGTTTTTTTTTTAGTTTTTTTTTTTTTGGTGTGAGGAGAAAGTAGACGGATGGTCATTTATATTCCGCTCAGGAGGAGCACGAACCTTTAGATTAAAGATCCAACAAATTGCCTCCGTTAGCAACAGTTATCAATCAAAATTTACTGACACAAAAATTCATTAGGTATAACAAACTGAGTGACAACTTCATTCCAACGACCATGTCGTCTCTGTCTCTTCACAAAAACTACTACGCTTCACCAAACTACCGCTTCATGAACTCAAGTCTAGCCAAGAATGAACTTTCTTTAAAAAAAAAAAAAAAAAAAAAAAAAGAAAAAAAAAAATAAAACCGGAAGAAAGGTGACAGTTGATAAATACTTTAGGGAAGAAAATCCAACAGTTTTCTCTTCGCCTCAATCCAACAATTCTTTCCTAGCATTATTATTATTATTAGACCCATTATTATTATTATTATGTTCATATTTCATATTACTATCAAATAAAAAATAAAATACTAAGTCTTATAAGTATAGACTCTCGCGGGAACTTTTGAACCCACTGGTAAAAAGATGATGTCAAATTTATCATGTTTTACTCTCATCCCCCCAACCCTCTCTGTATTATTTTATCATTCTGGATAATAAAGATTTTTTTTTTTTTTTTTTTTTTTTTTTTTGTGGATTTTTAAATCTACGTCAGGATAAATCCAGACGAATCATGTGAGAGTCTTTGGTTTGAAATTGTCCAAAATCCGAATTTAATGGTTGCCATGTGTATGTACAAAGGCTTTATTAGTCTCAACTTATTCAGAAACCATGTGTTATTGTTGGAAATGGACAAGTTGTCAATTTATGTAAAGTCGTGCAAATTAAGGCTCACGTCTTCAGTCCAATCCTGACACAAATCCTTAGTTGAAAATCCTATTTCATTCTCACAAAATTCAAAGGATTAAATTAAAAGTTTACATTTCGTTATATAAAAAGTACAGAGTGTTTCATCTATTTTTGGTACATTTTCTAAGGTTTTTTTTTGGTTCATTTTATTATTTTCATAGACCATTGGTTTAAGTTTATTCTTATAGCCTTAGTTAATATTATTTTATATTATAATTAAAAAATTATAATTGATTTATTTTTTATTAAATTTTTTTTTTCAAAATTTTGCGCTATTTTTTTTTTTTTTTTTGGTTTTACTTGGTTTTTAGCTTTTACGACATAAGAATGAGAAAAAGTTGGGAGAAAGTAAAGAATGTGAATACTGGAAGGGTTGAAACATTCTTTATAACGTACTACAGCATTTTGAGTTTGACTGTATAAATTTCAGGGTTGTAAATTTTACTTTATTTTTAAGAATCTACTATCGTATAATATATAAATGGGAAATTATTTTTAAATGAATTTGATTATTTTAACGTATGTTGTGGGATTAAATTGAGTAAATTCTCTTTATTTAAAATTTCTATAGAACTTTTTCTTCTTTTTATATTTTANATGAGAAAAAGTTGGGAGAAAGTAAAGAATGTGAATACTGGAAGGGTTGAAACATTCTTTATAACGTACTACAGCATTTTGAGTTTGACTGTATAAATTTCAGGGTTGTAAATTTTATTTTATTTTTAAGAATCTACTATCGTATAATATATAAATGTGAAATTATTTTTAAATGAATTTGAATATTTTAACATATGTTGTGGGATTAAATTGAGTAAATTCTCTTTATTTAAAATTTCTATAGAACTTTTTCTTCTTTTTATATTTTATATTTTTTTTTTCTGATGAAAGTATTATTGTTGAAAGAATAAGTGAAAAGTTCGACAGTTACTTCCGTCGACTCTCTAGGGTCTCTTCGTCTAAAAATAATAAACAGGACATTTGAGTGAATTCATGGTAAGATAATCTCATTTGCATGGAGATGAGTGTCAAAGTTGAATCATTTAATTAAAATTTGACAGTAGGAGAAAAACTTAAGTCTCTCTTCGTCTTTTCCACTTTCTTCAATTTTCTCCTCACAAAATTTATCTGGAGGAAGAAAAAGGGTTAAAGAAAGGAAGAAAAGTCCACACTTACAAACCATTAAACTCAAGTTCATTCCAAAAATAGGACAGACAGCATCTTCAAGAATCAGAACAACAAACAAAAATATTTGTTTATTAAAATTGAATTATATATAATCATTTACATAAAGGACTCAGACTCTCTCCAATCTTACTCATAAAAATAAAATAAAATAAAATAATAAAATGAAATAAAATAAAATANATATATAATCATTTACATAAAGGACTCAGACTCTCTCCAATCTTACTCATAAAAATAAAATAAAATAAAATAATAAAATAAAATAAAGTAAATAAATATAATAAAATATAATAAAATAAAATAAAGTAAAATAAAATAAAATAAAATAAAATAAAATAAAATAATAAAATAAAGTAAATAAATATAATAAAATAAAATAAAATAAAATAAAATAAAATTAGACAATGAATTAAAAGAAATTGTTTCATTCGAATTTATGGTTTAAAATTTAATTGATTTATATAAATAAAATTGAAGATTTTTGATTTAATCATTGTGATTTAATCATTTTGATTTATATAAAAAATAAAAGAAAAAAAAATTTATAAAAAATAATCATAAATTTTAGAAAATTAGCACCTTGTAATAAACTGTTTCATTAGAATTTAACATATGTTTAAAAAATTTTCAACATTAATTTTTAATAAGACAATAAATATTGGTTTATAACAAGATTTAATCATTGAGTTTAAATGAATAGTTGAATTGATAATAAAATGATAGTTTAAATTAATTGATTAAATCAATGATTAAATCATGATTGAATCAAGTTTCCAACCCTGATAATTAAAGTTCAATTAGTAAAACAAAGCAGAAAAAAAATTAGTCTAATATTATGACATTCATTTAAAAAAATACTACTCAAATTATGTATTTTAGTGGTTAATTTCCAGAGATATATTATCATTATTAGAATTTTATCACAAAATATGTAAAATGAAAAATCAAAGGATTGGACAAGATTGAAATTAAGCTCAAGAGCTTTACAAGTAGTTGAAAGTTATTAATATTTTGAAATTTATCTTTTAATTAATCAACCCAATTGTCTTTTGAGTTGAGCTAATTACTAAAAATAGAAAACTACTTGACTTTTCCTATTTTCTCTTGAGAATATCTAAAATCCGGAAAATTCTAAAACTTGATTTCACTTTCTCTTACTATCCCCATATATTTTTTTTATATCAGAAAGTAAAAAAAAAATGTTGGATAACCTAGAGAAAGTTCTTGTCATAATTCTACTTTAGCTTGATTCCATAAGACGCATTTAATCACACCCTTTCCCTCAAAATTTAAACTTTTTGACAAGGAACCGTCGTCGTTGAGTTTAACCCTCTCACTTTCCAAAAGACTTATGGAACATGTAATTAAGCTAGTCTAATTAGTCATATTGGAAATCCCTTTTTATAAAATTAGGAAGAAAAGCAAACAGAGTTCAGTCAGGAGCAAGAGGGAGAGATAGACTCAAAGAGTTTTGGGGAATTTTTTAGCCTCATCATTATTACACTGAGTCGGCTCAATTTCACCAGCTTTCTCCAATGACTTTACTTTCACCAACTCTAAAACAATATGGTTTTCTTTGAAAGAAAACAAAAACCAAAGTCTTGTGATTTTGAAACAGAAGGTAACTCAATAACATTTTTTTTTAACGTACACTCATAAAAATTAGCGAGCGCATAATTTCAGTAGAATTCAATGGGAATTTTTACAGTCTGGGTAAAACTGGTAAATACAATGACTGGGTAGGGAGAAACTCTGGCTCATCGGTTGGAGAAAAATTCCAACCCAGGCTTCACTTTCCTCAAACAAATATTCATTTTTCGTTCATATAGATTAACTTTATAAATTCAAATTATTCTAATTTTCGTTCAACTCAAAAAAATTACAACAAACCTTAAGGCTCTATTCATGATAATAATATAAAGTTTGTATTAAAATTTACTCTTGTGGCTTTATGCTAAAACAAGCAAATATGAATAATTTTCATTAAACTGAAGAAAATCCCAGTTGGACTAATGGCTAATGGAAATGATAGCCGAAAAAAAAAGCTTCTCATTTTCTCTACTCGGTTAAAACCGTGAGCCTAATTTTCCGTCGGCTGAGTCAAGTGGTTTTGTCAACTTCTCCCAGACTGTCTTACAAAAAAAAAAGAAAACTTTTTTGACATAATTATTATAGACTTTATAAAAAATGTAAAATAAAAATTTCGTTATAAATTTTTAGTTTATATTAACCTCCCTTCCTTGATGTCTACAATGTCCATCATAATAATTAAATATGCTTGTTTTTCGATTATAAAGTAATTGAGTCCATTAATCAGCAGGAAGTCTCACTTTCACCAAACTCATATTTCACTTTTCCTAAGTTTCGTAAAATATTTCATATGATTTGTTAATGTTACATACTGTCCTTCCAACTACCCTTTTGGAAAAAGCATTATTTAGATTATAAAAGCCCACATATATGAAGTATTTTATGATATTTCAACAGCTAACTTAATTATTGAGTCTTACAAGGATTCTACCGCTTTCTCCCGCTTTCTCTCGCTTTCTCCCGCTTTCTCTCGCTTTCTCCCGCTTTCTCCTAAATGTCTTAAGAATTATAAGTGATGAAATAATTTATTTAAATACCCTAGCACGGAAGGTACCGAAGAATTATTATTACTATTTTTTTTCTTCGAAAAGCTAAGAAAATTTATGATTATGAAATTGTCAAAAACGAAACCTAATTTGTATCGAGACAGAGTTGACAAGGAGCTTTCTCACCCAGTTTCTCTTTTTTTTTATAGTAATGGATTCAAAGGAATACAATGTAGCCAGAATTTTTAGATTCCTTCTTTCACAATTTTATCTAGTCCTGATAAAATTTATGTCGTATGTGTAAGGCTTGAATGTACGAAACCTGCTAAGTTCATACTACATAATTTTAAAATGAAACATTGGTAATACCGCTAACCCACATTCCACACCCCAATACAAAATTCGGCACCAACATCCCTACTCAATAACTAACGTTGGATTATTTCACACATAAATTATTCTATAAAATTTAAAAGCCTAATGAAAACTTAAGAAATAAAAACGATTTAATAAAGGTAGGTTTAATTGACATTTTGATTTTTGTCTTATTCAAGAGGAAAGGTAATAAAGGCAAACTTGTATGTGTGTGAGAGGGAGGGGGTGGGGTGGAGGGTGGGTTTTGCTATAATCTCTTCTAATATTCTATCAAAAATTATAAATTTTGAAATTAGCGCATTTTCTAACCTCCATCCTTAACCCCATGACATAAATTTTATAAAGACTTGAAAAGGCCTTAAAAATATGTAATCTAAAAATTCTGGACATACTGTATTCACCCTAATCTCTCTCTCTCTCTTTTCTCCTTAAAGAAATACATATGAAAAGACTAGCTTCCCTCTTCACTTTTACCAAATAGAAACTGATAGGTTCTGAAACGAGATTCTTTATGCACTTTCACTCGTCGACACGCAAACTTTCACTCCTTAAGAGATGAAGAAAAAAAAACTAAGGACTTTGTATACTTTACATTGTGAGAAGATGACGATATGATGCATCACCTCCTTTCATCCACCCCTCTCTCTGCATATTGCATAACACCTTGAATATTTCAAAACAAATGATTTTTTTTTACTACTTTTCTTTTCACCCTGACAGAGAGAAAGGTAGAGAAAGTAGACCAAAAATAATATCTAAAAATAGTCAATGAAAAATAAAATTTTTTTATTACTCATTTTTATTTATTGTTTATAAATATTTTATACCGGTATGGTCAGTTTTAAACCAAAAGTAGGTATAGACTGTCATGCCAAATTTAGTAAATTAAAATAACTAACTTTCTCCTGTAGACACGCATAAGGAAAAAAAAAAAAAAATCTCTTTTTTTTCTTTATTTGACTTTACTCGAAGTCAGATTTTTAGTTTTTACTATTTACTATAGAACTTAAGTTCCTACCAAAATTTCTTATTAAGTCTAAAGAACCATAAATTGTGATAGGGCTTTTGAGTCTCGTAGTTTTTTTTTTTTTTTTTTTGTTTTTTGACTATAGTTTCTGCTTTCTCCTCGTAACAGTTGACTCCTTTTACCTTAGTTGGTTAGGCCAAGTCGTTAAAACAAAAGACAATAAGTGTAATGGGTTCTCATGGAGTGCATAAAAGTACATAAGTGGGTACTAAGAAATCCTAATGGCAAATTGACTGAGTATACTTTCTACAGAAAATTAAACTTTTTTTTTCGTTTTTTTTTTTTTAAATGAGCGGACACAAGTTTTTTTCCCCAAACTCTGTAGATCCGTTTCCTTTGAATTGGAGAAAGTTCCGCTCGTCTCAACCTCACCGACTAATTAACTTTTAAAAATTGACGTGTCTTTAGGGGAGGGTGAGATATATATTTTTTTTGGTGAAAATAGAACCGAATGACTTCATGGTTGAATAATATAATTAAACGCTTCACTAACTTTCTCTTCCTTCCGCTTCCTACTTTCTTTACTTTCTTCAACTTTTTGAAACGAATATCTCTCTATTTGTACAAACCAGTTCAATTCACACTCTCTTTTACTATTTTCAAAAATTCAATGACAAAATTAATTCCTTCTAAATTTAATCCTTGAGGTTTAAATTTATAGAGAAAGAACAAGGTTTATAATATCAAATGAAAAAATTTTTTTAAGTAAATTTTTTTTTTCAGAGAGAAAGAGAGAGAGAAAAAAAAAGAAAGGGAATTGGTGAGGACGTTAACCTTGGACTAGTATTTATTTTTGGAAAAGTCTCTGTTTCTATTTTCTCTCTGTGAAAATAGACCCTCTGCTGTATTTTTCTATTTAGTTTGTCATCCTAGCAGAGAAAGCGTAATGCAAAGTTATTACAATTTACCAGAGTCAAGACAGAATTCTCTTCATATAGCTATCACCTATAAATTCTTGTTAAGGTTCCTGACTCAATTCTTACTTTCTCTTTTGTTGTCCACTTTCTTCTGTCCGTTCAACTAAACATTATTGTAATGATTCTCTTTAGTATAGAATACTTTCATTCTAAGACAATATTTGACTTGGATTTGGATCATTCCTTTTACTTTGATTCAAAATATTCATGTTTTGTTTTTTGATTTTATTCAAACAGTCTAGGAGAAGTTTATAGATTACCTGGCTTGTCCGATGAAAACAATGGTTCGTGCGCTGGGAAAAAGTTCGCCTTGTAAATTTCTGACTTTATGGACTGGATTTATAGATTCAAACAATTTTTTTTCAACTCTGTTACAACTCAAAATAGCAGAAAACTACTACGGCTCAATTCAAAATAAAAACCTGTAGTTTAATTTAAAATTAGAAATTAACTGTCAATAAACTCTTTCTTGGATTTTGTTTTTTCAAAATTGGCAAATCGTAGTAAATAATCCCTTCTTCCCCCCCCCCCCCCCC